>WEIB01000849.1:0-27857 GCA_015476505.1 Urochloa ruziziensis
CCCGAGGCGATTTTTTATATGAAGTAAAAACGAAGGCGATTTCTTTCTCTTCTTTTGCGGGCTACTAATTCAAACCTTAAAAAAATTGTTCTCAGTTCTCTTTCATCTGCCACGCCGTGCGCCACCTCGGCACGCAGCCGCGCGCGCACACACCCCCACGCCGCCGACGCCGAAGGGGCACCCTCGCCCAACCCAATTCGAGATCAGGCCAGGGTTAAGAAAAACCGTGGTAGGAGCGGGTTTTTCAGGAATAAAAATCGGTCTGGTAAACCGGTGAAACCGGCCGGTTAACCAGTAGAAACGGTTTGATAGGGTCGGTTTTGAGCGGTAACCGGTCCTATTTAACTACCGGACCGGTAACCGGTCAAACCGGACCGGTTACAAACGGTTTTTTTACCCCTGGTTCGGGCACTGCTAATGGCTGCGCGGGCCGGCCGGGCGCGTAGAGCTAGCTCGCGCGTGCGGCGTGCAGGAGGACTGGTAGCGCACCAGGCTGACTAACGAAAAGGAACGAAGCACCGAGGTCGTGCACGGCCGAGCTTCCAACGACCTGCCACGTACATGCACCGTACAAGTCCTTTTTTAAAGACGGCCTGCGTCACTTTTTGTTGGTTTATCCTCGGACAAGCGAGCCACACACGATCCAGGAGCAACAGCATGGTCCAAACCCATCCTTTTCCGGCCTTTTCATTCTGATGCGTCTCTTTCCGTCTCTCTCTCTCCCCGCTCAAGCAACAAGATTAGTTAATGTGGGCCCTTGTGAATCTTGCATACTGTGTTTCTTTTGGAAACTGAATCTTCCACGTTGTGCTTTTTTAAATAAAAAAAGTGAATATTTCATGTTATCTTTTTGCCAGAATAGGAAAGGAACAAATGGAGTAGGGGTACTAGTCTAACCGATCATGCCCGGATGGTCCACCACCAGGGCCCCACTAGTACACCAAAAAGCGCCTAAATATTTGGTCGTCACCCCGCGTTCTTTTGCGCCTCGGCACCATCCCGCCCCCCTATTCTTTTCCACCTTGGCATTTTTGTATACCCGCTGCCTTCCTTTCCTTTTGATCGCGTTGTTCGTGTATTCGTATGAAAAGATACGCTGGTTTCCTTCTAAAAAAACGCCCCTTTCCTTTCCTCCATCTTTCTTTGGAAATTCGCCTGCCTTCATTTCCTTTTCATCGCGTTCTTTGTATGGTAATGCAATCAAGGCGCTGCTTTCCTTTCCTTTCTATTCGTTGTATTCGTATGCAAAAAGATACGCTGGTTTCCTTCCAAAAACACCCCTTTCCTTTCCTCCACCTTCCTTTGTAAATTCGCCTGCCTTACTTTCCTTTTGATCGCGTTCTTTGTATGGTAATGCAATCAAGGCGCCGTTTTCCTTTCCTTTCTATTCGTTGTATTCCTATGTAAAAAGATACGCTGGTTTTCTTCCAAAAAAACACCCCTTTCCTTTCCTCCACCTTCCTATGCAATCAGGGCGCCTACACCTTCCTTTTGAAATTCGTCCGCTTTCCTTTCTTTATATGGTCGTGTGCATCAAGGAATTTGAATTTCCTTCTTTCCTTTTGTAGATGGCTAGCGTCCATATATGTGTTGTGTACCAGTCAAGGTTTCCTTTCAAAAAAAGGAATGACATCTACGCAATCGGGTGTCTCCTTCCTTTTAAAACTTGATTACTTACCATAGTCTTGGGCGTCCAGGTTCATCTCCTTAGCCCTCCTGCCCCCTATATAAGGCGCCCCTCCTTATTCTCAAAGCACACAATCTCTCCCTTCATTCTCATCATCTATTCAGAGTTCATATTTCTTTGCAAGGGCGTCGGCGTTGAGCGCGGCGCAAGGGTGGCCACGACGCTCGTCGTGTCCAAGCTCGCCAGGTAGAAGCGGAACGTGCTCCGCGTTGTGACGGTGTTCAGTGCCGTCGAGTGCGTGGCGTCGTTGCTCCACGACACCGGCGACGAGGAGAGCAACCTTCTCGGCCTCTCCATCATTAAAAAGCTGGCTGCGGTGCCGAGTTGCTCATGGATACATGTATCGTGAATATTTTCTTTTATATATGTTGCTGATTGTTTAAGATTTATTATACAAAATTTCCTTCTGTTTCCGCCGGAGGCCCAAGCTTTCGATGTATGAATATATAATTTTTAATATGAGATGCTATTGAATAATTTTAATATGCGATCTACCAAAAGTATGCATTATTTTACATACTTATCTTTTAAAAAATTAAGATTTTTTTAAATTTATGTTATTTTTATAACACGTGCCTGTGGCACGTGCCAACCTACTAGTTACTAGAAAATACAAACCATCCCGTAACTGGAAATTCAGGAAATTAGCTCATGTGTTTAATGACACCGGCTATAATTTTTCATTCGCTCTATGCCATTGCTGTTTTTTTGAACCGAAAAAGCCGGGGAGGCCCCTACTGATATTTTTTAATAAATGGAGAAACAAAGTGATATATGTACAGTTCACAAGGCCTCAGGCCTAAGGAAAGACCCTAACTAGGACATTGTTGTTATTTTTTTCACTGCAACGTTTGACGACGACGATGTTACAATTAGCCCGCTTTTTTACCATTATGACGTTTTTACCTCTCCAAAACTGTCGCCCCAGTCGTCAGGCACTCAGGCTCGATCCAACGCCGGTTGCTCTATCTCACGGCGTTCAAGCTGCTCGCACGTTGCGGCGGCGAGGCGAAGCGCGAACGTCACCTCGTCAGGCACCGTGCACCACACGTGGGAGCCGAGGGACGCGGCGAGCCGTGATTTGGGACAGAAAATCAAGAACAAAATCAACAAAAATCATTTCATGCAACCAAATAGATCAAAATTTTGAAAATAACTGCCAACATAATTTTCTTAAAAATTTGTTTAAATTTTTTGTAAAAAATGCCAACAAAATAATATGAGCAAAGTTTCAAATAAAGAGCAAAGCTAACCAAAAACTTTTTCTTGCAAACTTTGTTTAAATTTTTCTAAAAAAATGCCAACCAAATAATATGAGCGAAGTTTCTAATAAAGAAAAAATCTTGCAAACTTTGTTTCATTTTTCTTAAAAAACATTGGTAGAAAATTTCGGAACAATTTTTTGAGGCAAAAATTGCAAAAAATATATTTTTAAATATCAAGCAAAAATGGGGAACAAAGATTGAACACAAAGTTATGAATACGATTCAAATATCTTGTTAGCTAACTGTTGCACCAAAATCTAAAAAAAAGGAGCAACGCCATTGGGCATGCTTGCCGACGTTTGGCGAGGCCGTCGTGGTGCCTATCGGTCGTACGCAACTAGTATTGGAGACCAAGGCTTTTTAGGCTTAGTTCCATAGTACGGGTAGCCAATTGGTACCAAAAGGGGGTCATTATAATTATATTAACTGGTATTTAAGCTAGTTTATCTAGTAGTGCAATATTTTGCAATGAAATTTGAGATTATGACAATGCAAAAACTTTATGAAAATATTATTAATATAGTTGTAACCATTTAGTTTTTCATTGCCATATAGACTAACCTTTAACAACAAAATTCAAGATTATGGCGCAATGCAAGACGTTCGTGGCAATGTTATGAACTAATCGCAACCATTTTTTTTTTTGATGTAGTATAGACCAACCTCATTCAACAGAAGTTAATATTATGACATTGCAAAAAAAAAACTCGTTGCATATTTTATCAATAGTCGCAACAGTTTATTTTTTGGTTGGAGTATAGACGACCCTCTTACAGCGGAAGTCAAGATCAAAACAAGAAATCGGCTGCAATGTATCGCGACTAATTGCAAGCATGCAGTAGTCGCAGCACGCACAGACCAGGTATGCTGCGAATATACAGCACAGAAGCAGTAGCACGCACAGAACGGTCAAGCGCCGCGGCGCACGAAAAAAAAGTTGTTAAGAGCGTCACGGCAGTCTCCTAGACATGCCAGCTAGCAACCGCCCAGCTGTCAGGCGTGCTGGCAAAACGAATAATAGCATCGTAAGCTGCAGAGAGTTTGAATTGCACATTTAACAATACGTGTAGGGTTCAAGTAATCATTGGGGGATCAGCATCGAGGCTTGAATCCCCCGTCACCTATTTTAGATCAGACACAGATAACTTATTCATAACAAAATGAGTACCAGTACTGCAAGTCCAGGAGACAACATGCATAATCACACTTCAGATTCCACGACAATACTCTGCATTCAGGTTTGGAAATTCCGTAGACAAGCAAACAAGCACTACAAAAATAGTGAGAAGAAAAAAACAAGTTCACAGGTTACAAAGAGGTCACTGCAGTTGGATGGACTCTTTTGTAGCTTTAGAATTCAGACAACAGTGTACCATCGTGAGTCTTGGCAGACTAATCCAATAGTCATCATATCGTGACAAAGGTACTACAGCTTCCTGCAGTTCTATTTCCAAGATGTAAGCACTAGAAAACACATTGTTAAACCAAAATGCACAACAATGCAAAGCGAATTCCATTTATGCTCTGCGTTCAGTTGACAAAAGCTAATAGCGTTCAGCATTAGAAGCACTACACTGATTATGAGACGGGAGTGGCATCGAAAGCTATCACTCTGAATATTGGAACCAACAAGTGGTTACATTATCTGTGCTGCAAATTTCAATCCCAGGTTACATTGTGTCACAAGTGACTAAAACAGTATGGAGAAAGCAATATACTTGAATAGGATAAAAACTGCATTCTGCATAGTTGAGACAAGCATTCAAGTTCAGTAAGTTGTGGAGAGATCGAATAGCAGTCAAATGCAGAGATTTCACAGAAAATTAAGGTATCAGCATTCCGGCAATCAAGCATAGCGTTTCTAGACTCCAATCACTAAATTTAGATGAACACTGAAGATTACTAAGAAGTACAACAATTAAGTTTACAGTTCTTGTTGGAATTGCAAACTGGTTATAGAAACTGGAATGAGCTTTCCTTGTTTTAGAGTTTAGACCACCCTGCAGCGTTGTGATCACACTACTCAACGAGCATCATGCCATGACAAAACTACTATTCTACTAAGGATACTCTGAATGAGTTAAGGGCACCAAACTACTTTCACTTTGCTGCACTTTCCATTTCCATGATGTGTTCAGCCTTACAGGAACACGCAAAACCCTGCATTGTACTAGAGACTAGGGCAAGATGAATGGACATCTATATATCTTGAATTTTTTTACAAAATCATTGAATTGTATTCTCACTGCTAATGAGCTAAGGCTATCGAATCACGAACTTTCAGCATCCGACCAATTCCAGTTACAGGTTGCAAGAAGAGTTTCAGACAAGGAAAACAGAACAATGACAAAAACAACATAAAACTGCCTCAGGGCTCAGATAAGTGACGCGTCAGTGAGAAGGCCGAGAGGCGAAGTAGTCGAACAACCCGGAGACGCTGCTGGTGCTCCTGCTAATCCCGATCCGCTCCTGCTGGGGGACGGGAACCGCGTTGACAGCGACACCCGCCCTGGTCACCAACGCAACGAGGAACGCGGCGGCTGCAAGCGCCAGAGCCGCCTCCGACGCCTCCGGAACGAAACCGGCGACGGCGCCCAGGAAGACTGGGGTCCCCGCGGCGCCGAGTACGAGGCGGGAGCACGCCTCCGCGGCGAGGGAGACGGCCGCACCTCCCCGGCGCACCCAAGCCGGGCACCAGCGGCGCCGCTGCCCCTGCGTCGCGACATCAAGGTTGCCGTCGGGCTCGGCGTCGTGGATGTCCCTCGCGGCGGCATGCATGTCCGCCGCGGCTTTGAGGGCCGCGGCAGCGTTGTGGGCCACGGCGGCGCGAACAACACCCGCGGCGTCGTGAAAGAGCACGGCGCCGACCACTTCGCCCGCGGCGGCGTAGAGGGACGCCGTGGCGTTGAGGGCCGCCGCGGCCAGGACGTGACCCGCGGTGGCTTCGAGGGCCGCCGCAGCGTGGACGTTACCCCCGGCGGAATGGAGCGCCGCGGCAGCCGTGAGCGCCGCAGCGGCGTTGCGGGCCGCGGTGGCGCTGAGGGCGGCGGCGGTGTGGACGCGGCCCCCTGCGAGGGTGAGGGCCCCGGCCGCGTGGGCGCCACCCTCGGAGGCGTTGAGAGCCGCGGCGGCGGGGTCGAAGTCCGCGTCGGCGTCGGGGGCCACGTCGGCGTCGGGGGCCTCGGCGAGAAATTCCGCGTCGCTGCCGTCGGCGAGTAGCAGGGCGAAGCTCTTCTTCGTTCCGCCTTCATCGAAGACCAGCGGGACGACCGGCTCGCCGTCCTCGCCATGGACGGGGAGGGGACCGACGTCTGGGACGAAGGCCGTCGTCATCTCGGCGGCGGCGGATGGGCTGGTTGGTGCTTCTCTCTCTGTCCCCCCGCTCTCCCCCCCCCCCCCCTCTCTCTCTCTCTCTCGCTCGCGGCAGGCGGTTTTCTGTCTCGATGTTTTTTCAGTTCGTTGCGTCTGTGTACATACCAGGTACCAGCTGGCGCGTGCCAGCCTGACGTCAGCAGCGCACGCCGACTTGCGCTGCAAGGAATCGTCTTAACCGTCTCCAAGCTCTGCCGGCCGTGAAGGTGCGAAACCTTCCGCCTCGCGCCGTGAATTGAATCCGCACGCCGCGAAATCGGCGACGAGAACGCCTCCGTCGGATCCACGCCGTCGCCATCTCTCCCCTCGTTTAATCGGCGCTGAAAACCGTGGCCTGTAGCTCGCGCGCCACCCAATTCCGGCGAGCCGCCGCCGTGAGAACCCTGCGCCGTGGCCTTCCCCTGTCCGACGGCCACCCAAAACGAGCGGCGCTCCCCAGCCACCCATCTCGACACGTGGACGACCAAGATGTGCAGCTGACCCGGGTCAACCAGCAGGACCCGCCTGTCAGTTCCACTGCCTGCCTGCCCAAGAAGCTCAACACGGGGATGAATCCGCAAGTGGGCCGTCTCGTCAGCCCAACCCTGAGTTGGGCCCAGATTCGGTGTCCTCGCTTTTTTTTTTAACAAAGGTGTCTTGGCTTATTATGTGTGTGGTAATCGGAAAAATCGTCTAAAAAATGTAATCGGAGAGACTAATTGGAGTAAGCTTGCTGTATGAACGATCTACTTCCTCCTCCTTCAACATTGTTCTTACTCCAGCACCAAATTATTGCTAAGACCTCCTCTACCTATTGCTAACACCGCCAAAAAAAAAAAAAAAAAATCCTGCCCCAAATTTCATTCCTCTCTTTTATCCCTCTACATAGCCATTGCACAACTCTCTAAGCTCATACGTTTTGCATATTATATTTGGATTTTACAATATTTGTAGATTAACATTAGTTTGTATCTCAAAAATATATTTCTGAATGCATACACACTATTGAGATCCAAACAAAGCCATTTAAAATCCAAATCACACGTGCAATGACTAAGAATGATCTTGAATTTGATGCGAAAATTTAATTACAAGATTGTGATTTTAATTAGCAAGCAGAAACGAGTGTTGACTTAAGTTTAAGCAAGGGGTTTTTATACGAGCCACTCATTCAAACAAAAAAGCTTAAACTTTTTCGAAACAGGCACAACTAAAACTATCCAATTTTTAGGGATGTTGCTATATCCTTGAAAGGAGACTATATTCTATAATAATAATAATAAGGAAAATGTTTAATTTACTTCTATTAAGCATAATCAAGGTCACTACTACAAAAAACATTTTAGGAGACACTGTCAAAACATTTTCCGAGACGTTTACAAAAAATATCCGTCTCTGTTAATGGGAGTGATTAACGGAGGCGGTTACATTCATTTTAGGAGGCGGTAACATTTTACCGTCTCCTAAAATCGATTAACGGAGGCGGTTATTGTAAACAACCGTCTCCGTTAATCGACCATTAACGGAGACGGTTGTGTTACAAAAACCGCCTCCGTTAATCGATTTTAGGAGACGGTAAAATGTTACCGCCTCCTAAAATGAATGTAACCGCCTCCGTAAATCCATTCTCAAATTTTAAATTTGAATTTTTCAAACGATCTTGGATAGAGAAATGACCAACATGAAAGTTGTAGATCTCAAAAAGTTAAGAAACTTTGTAGTTTGCAACGTTTTCATTTGAAATCATCTTGTCCACGAAAAATATATTTGAATGTTCTCAAATTTGAAATTCAAAATTCGCAAAAGACCTCAGATGGAGAAATGACCTATATGAAAGTTGTAGATTTCGAAAAGTTAAGAAACTCAGTAGTTGACAACTTTTTCATTTGACTTCGTTTAAAACTTCAAAAACACAATTTACACTTGGTTGTGTATAATATGATAGGAATCAAAACAGAGCATGGACACATGAGAGAGTGTGGTGTAGTGGTAGAGCGAGGCACGCGTGAGGTAGAGGTTGCGGGTTCAAATCCCGTTAGCTGCATAGTGTCAAATTTTCACAAAAAAAAGTGTGATAAATAGTGTGACAAGTGGCTCGCTAGTGGAGGCCTCCCTCAATTAAAAAAAAAAATTTGCAATTTTTTTCGGCATTTTATTTTCGTCTGGAATGATTAGCGGAGGCGGTTATTGTAACATTAACGGAGACGGTTGAAAATCCGCCTCCGTTAATACCATTAACGGAGACGGTTGAAAATCCGCCTCCGTTAATGCCCGATTAACAGAGACCCCAGCTCAGAGACGGTTGTAAAAACCGCCTCCGTTAATGGAAAAAACCGTCTCCGAAAATGATTTTTGTAGTAGTGGGTCTGGATAACTCTTTAAACTATTGTTTGGTTTAGATACAACCCCCCCCCCCCCCCCCCCCCACACACACACTATGTTATTTATTCAATTTACCCTCCAAACTTTGTCATTTAGTTCAATTTACCCCTTAGCATAATTTATTTTTCTTATTTATCCATACATAAGCAGAATTTTAACTTTAATTTTTGCAAAATGATAGTACATATCATAGCATGTTTGAGAAAACACATCATAACTTTCTACATTTATTTTGGCAGGTTATGAAATTTCATAATAAATTAATATACTAAAAGATTATATGAAAAAATTATAACATGTTTTTAACATAAATTGTGATGTCCACTACTACTACTCTACAAATTTGAAATTAAATGCAACTTATTCATTGAGAAGTGAAAAAACAAATCGTATTAGGGTTAAATTGAATGAAATGACATAATTTAGGGAGTAGATTGAACCAAATTATAGTTTAAGGGTTATCTAAATAGTGAAGTAATTCGAACTTTTCCTAATAATAATACAGTCTGATTTCCTAAAAGTTCGTACAACTATGGCTCGAAAGCAGCTGAACACACGAGGAGCTTCCGTTGGTACAAATTATAGTTTAGGGGTCGTTTGGTACAGCTTCACCTTCACTCCACGCGAGGAGCGGCAACAAACACAAATATTACATTGTATTAACTTGAATAATGTGACATCAAATCAGAGGGGCAAATGTTCACCATCAAATAATTAAGTCATTCGAAACGTACATCCGAACAAAAGTTTCAATCAAAACATATCCCAAACACCCTCAGATAAGTATTGACTGGATTATGCAACAGGAAACAAAATGACATGCAGGCTCTATAGCAACATGAATCAAAAGAAACAAGCTCAAATTTCAATATCCAGCATCCATATGGCAGTGCAGAGCTAAGGACTGCGGCACTGAATTCCGGTCGGACTCATCTCAAACTTGGGCGCCAATCCCACAGAATGCCTCAACAAGCCGTGGCACCGCTTTGCCAAGCGCTAGCCGGAACCCCAGAGAGCATGACCGTCCCTTGCTTGCCTCCGTATCGACAGCCTCACCGTCGAGCGTGCCGACGGGGTAACCTTCCTGCTGATACTACGCCTCACATGCACGGAGGATGTGCTGCCCACGGCGGTGGAATGATCCCGAACAACAAACCCCTCATGCCTCAAAGCCCACCGGCGGCCTGCGGATGAGGTTGGTTTTGAGGTTGACGAGGTACGTATTCTCGCTGAAGAGCATATATCTCGTTGCGGCGTCCCTCCGGCTTGCCGACCTGCACCTCGAAGCCTGCCTCATTGTAGTAGGGCTGGGCTATGAGCACGAGTCACTGGATGGAGATGACGACCTGGAGCACGCTTGACACTTCTTGACACCTATTTCCAAAACAGAAAGTGTATCTCTTTCATAATAGTCGTATTTAAGTTATCGTCTTGGGTGTAACACGAGTGATTGTTCGGTTCTCTTGCAGATTATAACTCTACTAGAAAAATAAACATTGACCCATGTATGTAATGATATAGATATCTTAGGCTAGTCTTAGTCGTGTAATAACTAATGAGAATGATCTTGAATTTCATGCAAAAATTTAATTACTAGCTTATGAATATTATTAGGAAGAAGAAACACGTGTTACCTTAAGTTTATGCAAGTTTTTATAGGAACCACTCATACAAACAAAAAAAGTTTCAATTGAGTCAATTCAGTTGTCTAGTTAAAAATTCTTTCAGCCCCCTCGTGCCATCTAAAACACATGCATCCGGGAGCGTGAATAGGAAAAAAGAAGACATATACATGAGTTGATACAATCACAAAGGGCCTCTCCTTTTAGTTTCGATCTAGGCCACCAAAATTTCAGGATCAGGCATGCTTGCCTGCCTACTTCCCTCTATACTAGCACTAGTACTTCTTCGGCTGAAGCCTTCACATCCCCGAGAATCATGACGTGCTGTGGCATCAGATTCTATGTTCAATTCACTAAAATTTCTATTAACTCAATGTGTTATTATTTGTTATATGGTGATTTCACACCAACCATGTCATTGTTTTGAGATTTCAAGATAATCAAATCAAATGTGGAGTCAATCCAGCAGTATTTTCAGGGTACTTTATAGGCTTATTATGTCTTTTAATCTTAACCATCATATGGTAATCTAAAGTTACTAAAACACTCGATTTGTTGGTTATTATTGCCCTTCTAAAACAATCTTGTACTATAGACAAATCGTTTTAATTTAATAGGATTTGATCGGCTATCTTGTTTTAAATCCATGTTGGGGAAATAGTGAAAGGACCTAGATGCCGAGTAGACGGGGGGAGGGGGGGGGGGGGGGGGGGAGTTGAATTGGTGAGATTGCCGATTGAAACCGCCAAGCACAATTTCTAGCCCTGCTGCCTAGACAGACCGGTTCGGTAAGACCGGTCCTGGCAGTGAGGTTGTCCAATTGTTGCTCGTCCCCCCTCTTGGTCTTCTAGTGAAATAGCATCTAGGCCCCTATGGGTTTTGGTGATAATGACAATCACAATTTGGATATAATGCTTGTAAAAGAGATATGTGCAAGAATCGAAGAAAAACAGAAGCTTAAAGATCAAAGGAAGGTCCCTAATTACTTAAAAAATATGGTGACGGAGCTCATTAAAGGTTTAAATTGATTTTTGGTTTGAATTTGAGTATAGGACTCACCGTACTGCCAAGGGGGACATGTTTGGATCAGCTAAAATTGTAAAAGAGCTTTTCTTGAGATGAAAACACCCATGAGAGACACAAAAGCCATGCACAAACACTTGCTGTTTCTCACTGTCACTGGGTCGGTCGGATGATCCGACAGTATATCAAAACATTTGAGCTAGGACCCTCCGAGAGAAGTTTGCGAGGTCTACCGGCTTGGGAGATCTGACAGGGCTTCTAATGTTCTGAGCCAGCTTTTCTGGGAAAGGTTGTGGACCTGGTGATCCTTAGAAGATCTGAGCCTGACTCGGAAGATCCGACACCTAGGAAGTTAAATTTGAATTATGTGCATGTGTTTGACTACGTCGGAAGATCCAACACTACATTGGAAGATCTGAGCATTACTTCCAGAACAACACAACCACTAGCTTTTGGGGGTTGGGTCTAAATACAACTTCACTCCCTCGATTCAGTGCTGCTAACCTAACCCGACCAAATCACCTCCAAAGGCATTCAATACTCTCTCCCAACTCCTTCTAGAGCTCATCCTTGCATAGATTTGCATTGGGATTTGGTGCGAGAGACATTTAAGATTGAGGCTTGAGTGAGTTCATCCTTGGTTCATCTCAAGAAGCACTTGAAGCAATCTTTGAATGATTGATTCACACTTGTTACTCTTAGAGCTTGGCTCCTAGACAGTTAGGCATCGCCATGCAACTCCCAAATATGTGTGGTTGAGCGCCAGAAGTTTGTAATCCACTATCCTTGTGAGAGCAAATGTAAGAAATTCAATCTGGCCTTTGTGGTTGATTAAAGGAGGCAAGGGGTTAGATTTGACCTGGCTCTACGTGAGCACCTCAACGGAGACGTATCTCCATTGTGGAGTGAACTTCAGTGAACAAATCCTTGTCTCTTGTGTTCATATTGTTCTTGTGCTTAAATTCACCCGATCTACTTATTTACAACTTTCTGCTATTATAGATCATACTCATAGGCTTAAATACACTTGCTGCAACCTTTCTGTTCAAGTAAAATCTTCATATACTTGTCAGATTTTGAATTTCATATTCAACTCACCCTTAGGGTTGGAAGGTCCGACCCTATGTCGGAACTTCCTGCCCAGTATTGGAACTTTCTGTCGATAGATCCGATACTACGTCAGAACATCCGACCATCCGACAGTTTTTTGAAAGAATTTGCAGAAATTTTTGAAAAGGCCTATTCACCCCCCCTCCCCATGGCCCTAATGTCGGTCCTTTCATCTAGCACCAAAGATAATTGTAGTAGTGCTTGTACATATGTTTTTCAAAAGGTTCACCAAGTCCCTACACACGGAAATGGCACACCCAAGTGGATCGAAGCAGAAGTACAAATAAAGCTAGAAGGAACCAAATGAGGCAAAGCAAAGAGAAGACACAACGATTTGTTTTCTTGAAGTTCGGAAACTTCCAAAGAAGCTCCTACTCTTTGTTGAGGTACCCCCTAAAGGGGTGGCCTTGCTGAAAGCCGCTTTCTCACCCTAGCAAAAAGTTGATTTCTCTCGGGTGACGCCTAGCCGTTTAGGTTCCAAATGTGAGGGGCTGCCATGGATGGGGCCCCGAATGTTAATCGTATCATCCCTGGATCAGTAGCGATACGACCATTTCTCACAAGAAGTATCAAAACCAGACTTCATACATTTTATTAATAATTTTACATATGGTTACAAAGGTAAAAGCACACTACTAAAGTACAAGAGGCCATAAGTCTCCACCTTATTAAAAAAGGAGTACAAGGGAACTACGTAGCGGTCCCAAGCCGACAAGTGACTTGGCGCTTTACAGTTGGTTGCTTAGGTCCTCGTCTTCCTCAACTATAACTTCTTTTGGAGAGTAAAATAAAAGAAAGCAATGATCAGTACTCAGAAGAGGGTACTCAGCAAATCCCACAACGAATGACAAGTATCTGCAACGCATGAAATGATGAAAGAAGTAAAAGAGTATGTGGTGAAGTTGGTCTTCGAGGGGAAACAAACATCCCTGCCAGTTCCATGCTTTTATACAACCCTTAATACACTACTTTTGTGGAAGAGTCCTTATCTCTAGAAAAACTCTCATAACTATCTCTTGGGTTAATCAGTGGGAGCTTTAACCAAGTGAACTCTATACTGAGAGTCTCCGCTATCCAGATAGATTTATTACTGTGAAGAGTTCGTACGTGAGCTACGACACATTCGATCAGTCCGTACCTCGTACTCAGGCGGTGTTGGTCTATGAAATCCGTACCCACCCATGTTTAAGATAGAAAACCTCCCGTCTCAGCCATGAACACTACTAGGGTCTAAACAGAGGCAACTATGCATCCCACATAGGGACACAACCCAGGTTAAGATGCATCATTGTAAATTTGGCATTTTATGCCATCGAGCTTTCCAAGGTCCTTCTCGTGACCTGTGACGATCAGACCCAGACAATGCTCGGGTCCTGGTCTAGTATGCTCATTTCCCACTATGGCCCCTTGGGGGTATTGACTAAGTTCGGCTAGTGGGGTGTGGATCAAGGCCTCACATCATTATTAGATACCCCCGAAGGCAGTATCATTTTGGCATGTATGGTTGTACTTTTCACTGGAAAGACTTGCCTATGAATCGGTCCTTACACACTAGAGTAAGCTCTTAGGATACGATCCCCCTGTCGAGGCCACCCTCTTACTCACCGGTCACATTTAAGAGTAAAAATAGTAACTACTTTTATTTCTCTCACTAATGCATGAAATGGAAGGATACATTTTATAGAGCTCACGGGTGTCAACCCAAGTATTGATATCTTTTTGTTATGCATGCTTATGAGAGGGAAAAGATTTATGAAGTGGGTAATTCTTTGTGGGACTTGCCTTCTACATAATCTCGCTTGTCCCAGAGCTTACCTTCGAAGTCAGGGTTGTCGAGGTCGTTGTCAGTATTAACGTCATCTACACGATAAAGAGAAAATGCATTTCAATCAACCATTCAATGCAAAACATTAATCATGGGTTAAACAATTATTTAAAAGGGTTTAGGGAGGTTGAGCCAATTTATAGGAATTTATAGAAATTTTCCATAGAGATTTCCTAATTTTCATTAAAAGAAAGGGTTTTGCCCCATGTTTGAAAAGGAATAGGAATTTTATTCTACGAGTTGAGGATCCGAGTTATGGAAGAACAAAGAATGGCTATGCTTAGAATTTAATCTAGGATTTTTGAATTTTTGAGAATTTTTGGAGATGTGTAACATAGAGAAACAAAGTTTGGGGCGCATCTAGTTGGGTGGACCTACCAGAAAACAATGGGACAGAGAGGCATACAGGCGGGTCCGAGGAGGCGGGGCCGTGTCCGTGTACTATGCTGTGAGTCAAGGCGGGGAAGCGATGGACCAAGGGGTCCTTGAGCCTTCGTGTATGTGAGCCGTGTCCACTGAGGAAGGGGTGAGGGAGGTGGGGCTGATGCAGGCACTATGCTATGCACCATGGACTGCACGGGTGTGGACTGGGAGGCAAATGAACCTGTGGTGCACGTGAGCCGCGAGCAGGGAGCGAAGGCAGCGGCGGCGCCGCTGGGTTTCAGTCGTTGGAGCGGCCATGCGAGCAGAACAGCTCGCTAGAGTGAGCCGCATCAGCGTTGTGAGGCATGACAAGTGAAGAGATCGTGCATAGGGGTTCTTTGGAGCCTGACGGAGCTACTGGGCATGCTTGATAGGAGAGTCGACGCATGAGGAGGCGGCGGGAGCTCGCCGGAGTTGGGTAGCGGCACGACCGGAAGGGGAAGACGGGATAGGAGGGGTTTGGAGCCAGGTTTTTGGTATGGGATCATGCAATTGGATGTGCTGAGTATAGTGGGAGGCTCAGACAGGACGACGGTTGACCAAAGCTTCGCCAACCGTGAGCCGCAGCTTGGAGGCGTGGCAGTCAGGCAGCATAATGACTTAGAGGAAGAGACATGGGTGGGTGTTGGCACTCCTTAGCGTCACTTTTTAGCAACGCTCGAGAGCGCTCTGATTTATCGTGTAGCTAGTAGAATGTTATTCCGCAAGCGCACATAATAGATCGATGTAGCATTTCCGCAGGGAAGTAGTATGGTTAAAGAACGTTGATGAATGAAATGATAAGTCTTGTCAGAAATATCAAGCCACTAATATTAGGCAAAATACACCTGAGTGTAGGGATAATGGTCAAATGAATGATCGGATAGAAGGTCTAAAAGACCAGTGACACAACAACCTCAAATCTATAGAAAAGGAAAGACGTTGGGAGAGACCGGACCTAGGACACTTCTACTCAGAGAAAAGCTGCTATAACCTTAACCTAGACTCTAGCTTAGATACCGGGGCAGAGCTCGCTTCGATGGCTAGAACAGGAGAACTGCAGAATAAGGGGAGAAATGAGGGGTATTCTCCGGGCTCAGCACTACTGTTATGAATACACCCGAACGTGGTAGAGTACAAGGGACGGACAGGGCTGTCACCACCTGCCGCCTACCACAGCTGTTCCATGGGGTGCAACACACTTCCTAGCTAACACCAAGCTAGACACCATGTCTATACCTTAGTGTTAGGATTTCCCCTGAGGCCTTTCAAAGGAAATCCCCGTCCTTCCAGAGTCGTCTTACGGCCCTGGTCGAGGCGAGAAAACTCGCGAGATGGATCCCGGTAGAGGTAAACCACACTCTAAACTAAGGCTAAGCTGTCTCACAAATGAGGCAGAGAAATGCGAGTACTTAAACTTTGAAAGTAAAGAAGTAATATATTAAACTCTAAAAGATACAAGAGCTTTACCAGAACTTCGAAGACTCCGGACTTCTGAGCTAAGCTCGACTCGACTCGATTCTACTCCCAACTCTAATCCTAATCTAAGAAATGGAAAAAAGGTGGAAGAGATCCTTCAAGTGCTTCACTTGAGCTTGTGTTGTGTTGTGTGTCTTGGAGTGAAGAGGAGAGGGTCTTTTATATGCTCCCTAGGTCGGTAGCCGGCGTAACCATCACGCCACTGACCAGCTTAACTTCCACGCCGAAGATGATCGCGTGGAAGTGCAGCAGCGGGCCGGCTGGCCTGGTGTAGGCCGATCGGCCTACACATGTCCCCTCTGGCAACCGTCTTCTATGTGAACGCTTTAGATTGCTTCCTGAGGTCAGTAGTAGTTGGATCCTTGATAGTTGTGGCAGTTAGCTAGGGGCCGGTCGGCCTTCCTCTGGCTCGTGTCGACCCTTTGTTGCACTGACGTACTCCTTGGATGATTGGACGGATGTCCAGCTTGGGTTCACATGGATCGTGCCCAAGATTTGCATGCAAGTGGGCCCTTTGATCCATGGTGAGGCATGTTTAGGCCTCTAGAGTCCTCCGATCAAACCATCTTTGAATTCGATGTTCACGGTCATGTTCTGTAGTTTAGCTGTGCTCTGAAGAAGTGGCTCGACCATCTGGGACATACCCAGGCTGGTCGGCCTAGGCTAGGCCGGTCGGCCAGGGATTGTGCCCAATTTGGCCGCCTTTTCACCTGTTTTCACCTGCAAGCACAACTGATCCAAAACTTGTGGAATCTGTGAGAAATAAACATTTTATGCATAGAACTTAGTGTGATCCTCCATTTATTCCCAAAAAGATGACAATCATCAAGTGGTGAGGACCCAGTGTGTCCGAGGACCGGTGGATGGTCGCTTCCTGGTGTGATGAGTGATTGACAACGTGGTGTGGACTAACGTTTCCCTTGGCTCAGGTGTTGCAGGTGTAGAATGCGGCTTGGTTGCATTGGTGCAGGTGAAGAACAGGCGCGAAAGGTCTTAGCCATGGCGGCCTCCGAGGAGCGGAGAGACAAGTAGGCTTGGTTCGAGGGACCCGATGGCCAGATGGATCAAGTGTGGTTCACATGGTGGCAAGAACAAGCGAGGGGACATGGTTCCGGTGCGAGTTAGCGGCTCACAACCGAAGCTCGTACGCGGATGTGAAGCCGGTGCAAGGTGGCGGCTAACAACCGAAGCTTGTACGCGGGGTTTAGTGATTTGGCCACAAAATCATCAGGAGGATGATTTCTTGGTTTGCGCCTCAAAACCAAGCCCGAGGACTTGGCATGGCGGTAACGATCCATCAGGAGGTGCCGTGTGCATCAAGGAGCCTGGGCCGGAGGACACGCGGCATGGCCGCAAGGTTTGCGTCGGAGGGAAGCAAGCTTGCGGTGGAAGGTGTCCCAACCGGAAAAAGATTCGCGAAAATGTCAAATTTGCCCCTTAGGGGTATCTTGTTGTATGCTTCATGTAAGGGCGTTCTGAACATTTGCAGGGCGCCTATATATATGAGAAGTGGCTATTGTGGGCAGCCATCCCTTGGAGAGAGTAGGTGGTAGACATCTCATTTGTTTGTGAGAGGGTCTTTTTTCTAGGGTTTGAGAGGGAGAGAGAGGAGGGATCTTTGATTTGATCTTTTTGCCATTCTAGCTTTGTTTGTGCTAGCAAGTGGCTTGTAACCGCACATGGTGAAGTAATCCAAAGTTCAATTTCGTCCCAAATTGATTCCTCCCGTTTGAATCTCGAATTTCCCATTTTTGAAGCTATTTTCGAAGCTATTTTTGGGGGATTTTCGTTCTTCAATTTCTAGGCCGTTTCCTCTCGGATTTCTTTGGGGGAATCACACATGAGTGCTTGGTGCCTCTTTTCTTGGTGATCTCTTGCCCCCAAACGCTGGGATTCATCCTAGATTTGAAGATTTGGGATGAACTCGAGGAGGGTGTGTTCTTCGCTAGATTTGAGATTCCTGGAGTTCTAGGAGGTTTGAGGCCGAGATCTTTGGGGCATAACCTCTCCTTGAGGTGTATATCATCTACCCAAAATCTTGTCTCAAGACTCCAAGTTATTTGGGAGATCCATTCTCGAGTTGACCGCTTTCGCTGAGTCGGTCTATTGATCCGATCGGTTTTCCTTGGCTTGGTCGGATCAATCGACCGCTAACACTTCACAGCCTTGTAAACTCTCTGGTAGAAGCTCAGTATTTCGATTGAATGCTCCGATCGACTCTCGGTCGGATGATTCGATCGCTTTGAGAGAAAAGTGAGTTCAGTGACTCGACAGTTGACCTATTGATCCGATCGGTGGCTCTTGTACAGGTCGGATCAATCGACCGGTTGTTTTCTCTCAACAACGGTCGGAGCATAAGCGATCAATCCGACCGATGCTTTTCATGTGCGGTCGATCAATTGACCCATGCAAATTTCGCTGATTCGATCTGTTGTTTTCTCCCAGTGACGGTCGGAGCATAGGCTATAACTCCGACCGATTTTCTTGTCTGGTCGGATCAAACGACCCGTGCAATTTTCGCTGAACTCTTCCTGTTTAGGCCACGTCTTGTGCTCGATTTTTCGAATTCTTTTTCCACTGCTTTGATCTAGTTCCTAGGGTCAGTAGCTTCTCAGTAGCTACGTGATCTTGGCTAGATCGTTGGTTGGCTTGAAGTTGATTTGGGAAAAGCCGGATTTGGAAAGAAATTTTATTGGCTCCCATTCACTCCCCCCCCCCCCTCTCTGGTTGCCTAATCGGTCCTTCAATTGGTATCAGAGCCGGTTAAGGATCACTCCACCTTTATTGGCTTTGTGATCCACGGGGCGACAAGGAAAAAGGCGATTTTGCTTCCGAATTTGGTTTTTGAGATTTGAGCTTGTTTTTGGCTAATCCTAACCGGTGCTTTAAGTTATGGCGCCAAGCTCTTGTTCTATTGGCTCTTTGTCGTTAGGTGGTGTGGTCGCATCCGAGGACGACCACGAGTGGAGAAAGAAGCGTGATGCGCTTAATGAGGATGATGAAGGGATGACATTGATGCGTCTTTTGAAAGTGATGCATCAAGAAGATGATGTTCGACGCAAGCTTCACAAGATGAGTAGAAGTAAACTCTCTCAAGGTATAATTGACTTGTTCACTCGCCTTTGTGCTTATGGCGAGACAATTACTGATCTTGAAAAGAAAATTGGCATGTCTAAACTTGATTCTTCTCCTTGCAATTCTTGTGAAGCATTGATTAGAAAGAATACCAATTTGAAGCATTTTTGTGATAGTTTTAAATCTGAAAATGACTTGCTGAAATCTAATGCCTCTAAGCCATGTCCTTCATGTGTTTTCTTGCAAGATGATCTTGATGAGGCTAGAGATGAGATTGTTTTGTTGATGTCAAATGCTTCTTTACCATGTGCTTCTTGTGAGTCTTTGCATGCTGAAATTAAAGAATTGAAATTGACTCACATCACTTGTTTGGATGAACTTGAGCATGCTAAGGCAGAAATTTGTGAGATGAAGTCCACGCCATGTAGCACTTGCTCTTTGGTTTTTGATGGTGATGTTTGCCTTACTTCTTTGGATACACAAGATGATTTGCTTGATGTGAATGATGATGTTTGTTCATGTGGTCTCATTTGCACATCATGCATTGAATTAGAAAGTGAAGTTTTGGCTTTGAAACAGATGCAGCGATGATATGAGCGCCAAGTTGAATGTGCACAAGGAGATGAGTGCCAACCTTGAGAAAGAAAATGATCTCTTGCGTATCACATATGCCAAGTGCATTGAGGAGGAGATGACTAATTTGAAAAATGCTCCATGTGGTACTTGTGAGCGGCTCAAGTTTGAGAATGGTGTTTTGCTCACCAGATGCAAGAGTGTTTGTGCTAAGTCTTTGGATTCTCATGATTCTCGTCACTCTGACATTTGTGCTTCCAAAATTGATTATTCTTAGTCGAAGTTGACTTCTTGTGCTGAGCGTGAGTCTTTAGATGTTAGTGCTTGTGTTGGTGCTTTGGATAGCTCTCCCGTAGCTATTCCTAAGCTTGTTGGTTCTTCCAGGTGTTGCCCAAGATAATTCAAGTGGCAAGGGTGCTTCTCACTTTTTCGGAACTCATACTCCCAAACCGAAGTTCCTTTGCACCTTTTGTAAGAAAGATGGGCATACCGTTGAGTTTTGCTTTCGTCGTATCAAACATGAGAGACGTGTGCGCGCTAAAGCTTTTAGGAAGCCACGTAGCCTTTCCCATGGCACGTGTGATCCTAATTTGGGCACAAAGTTAGATATGGGTGTTTCTTGCTCTAAGTCCCAAGGGTCTTGTCACTTGAACGAGAATGGTGATTTGTCCTCGAAGACTGTGCCCACAGATAGGCCTTTGTACCATTGCTCTTATTGTGACAAGGATGGCCACCAAGAGAGCTTTTGTTATAGGCGTGCAAGACGCATGCGGCGAGTTCGTGCTTCTAGGCCTTTGGTTGTTCATAGCCCGCCTCATGGCATGAACACTTGTGTGCCTAGTCAGAAGCCGCATTTTGTTGATGGGTTTTATGACTCTTTTTCTAGTGGGGTAGTTCGTGATCGTGGACATGTTTCTAGTGTTTCTCGTGTTGGTCCACGACATGATTTTCATGGTGCTTCTACTGGTTCTTCTTCAAACACCTCGAGGGATCGTTGCCTTTTTGCTAGTGGTAGCACTCGTTCTTCTTCTCGAGTTTCTACTTTGAGGCATGGTTCCAAGAGTGTTGCTAGACCTTTTCATTCGAACCGGCATTTGCATCATGCTAACCCACATGATAAGTTGAGTACACCATTTACCCGTGTGACCAAGTCTTGGGTTCCCAAGTATATGCCTGCTAACCCTTCGGGATCCAAGATTCGGGTTTGTTTGTCCTCTCATGTGTAGGTACGAGGACACGGGATGGAGAACATGAGCTCAGTTATTCTTGGTCTTTTGCATGATCAAGCTTTGACGGTTCTCCACACTCTTTGGATGGCCCTGATGTGGCCTTTGTACACTTTGTATAGTGAGCTTCTCTCTTGTACACTATTTTGCCTACCTGTGTATGTTGCTTGATGTGTATATACCATGGTAGGGCTAGCCACCTTTCTTCTTAGCATGTATGATCTTCTTGTATATCTTGTCATGCTAGTTTTGTGATATATTTTGGTGGACTAGTCACCTTTGTATGATAGTGTGTGATCCACATGAACTCCTTGCCATGTTTTCCATATGATTCAAATTGCTCATGGCATGTTGTTCATTCGGTATCCTTGTAGTTGGTGTCCTTTGTGTAGATCCTTTGCACCTTATTGACATGTCGTTGGCCCGAGTTCTTATTCATATAATCGATATCGTGTTGCAATGCTTTAATTCATCACATTTGTATCATCATTGCTTCTTGTAGCACGAGTTGTGGTTTATCTTGATTTGGGCTTGCTTGTCTTTGGGTTGCATTTTCCTCCTTTTAGATTTCTCTTCCTTTTGTTTGTGTTGGAGCTTTCCATTCGCTTTTTGTACACCTTTTCCTAGTTTTCTTTTGCTAGGCGTCTTTGGTTGAGGGGGAGCTCGGCTTTATTTGAGGGGGAGTTGGACCAAGGATTTGCTTGGTGACTTGGTATCCGCTTTTAAGCTTTTATTTGGTATCACATTTTGAGCTTTCAATTGGAAATCATCTTTTTCGAGTGGTATCAAGTTTTGATCCTTCAATTGGTATCTTTCCTATGGTATTCAATTGGGATCCTTAGCGGTTCTTCATTGGCTATGGAGATTTTCTTGATTGGTTCGACCCTCACGTGTTTTCTTGGTTTTGAGCCGAGTCCTCATTCTATTAGAGTTGCATTTGCATCATGTATCATATGAGCATCTTGCATTGTATAGTTGAGCTTCACCTGTATATCCTTAGCATTTTCTTGTGCTTTGTGTGGATGTGCACTTTGAGTTGTGAATGTGTGGCAAAATGTGCAAGCTTAGTCTCACTTTGATGCTTTGACATAAAATCTGTTGAGCTAGCTTGTTTTCCGAATGGTGTAATTAACTTGACTAACGATCTTTATCACCATTCACCCATGAGCTTTTGACTAGAACTGTGTAGCTCTCGTATGAATGATAAGTTCTTTGTTTTAGCTCATGTTTGGGACCCATGTTCTTTTCAATCGGGTCAAAGACTTTCTCATTGTGAGTGTTTAGCCTCGTTTGCATCCGAGGAGAAGCAAGTGCTTCTTTATGTCGCAAAGGCATGACATGTGAACTTGAGTTTTTATGAACATCAAAATGAAATAATCAGTTGCTAATCAAGTTCTTTTTGTTTTGTCTATGCTAAAACTTGAATGCTTGTGTTGTTACATGATGTCTGCCAAAGAAGTGGGCACATGGTCTCAACGAGCTTTGAAAAGAAATGAAGTAAAAGGCATGGCTTTGGTGCTTTCAAGGCGCTTACAATGAGCTTTTGATGAGAATTGGTTACCTTGTATGAGTTTTTGCATAGAACTAGTTTCCATTCATGCTTGCGCTATCCATGACTAGTTCTTGCTCATGTGGTGACAGGTTTTACATAATGATGAACACTTGATAAAATGCTTTGCTCCCGGTGCTTGTGACTTAGTATCACTTTGAGATTGTGTGCGCCTTTGAGCTATATTGTTTACTCCTTTCAGTGCTTTGCCATTCCTAGCACTTGCAAGTGCTTTGTGGTCTACTTGTGAAGCTTGTTAGGTTGGCTTTCCACTTGCACCATATATCATATCATTCATGCTTTGGAATTCATGTTTTGATTTGGTGTCAAGTGTGGTTCTCCTTATATTGATATCTTTTGGCTTGATTCTTTTGGAGAAATTGCACAAGTTGATTTGAAAAGGAGAAGGCTTTGATTTGGAAAGGAGAAGACTTTGCTTATGGCTTCTGGATTGCATGAGTTTGTGAGTTTACTGTGTTGGCACTTTGGTTGTGCATATCTTGGGGAGTTTGATGTTTGAACCTGAACCTTGGATTTGCATTTTGGTTGCACATTCCAAGGGGAGCTTTGTAGTTTGAATTTGAACCTTGGATTTGCATTTTTGTTGCACATTCCAGGGGAAGCTTGTAGTTGCATTTTGTACATTTTTGCCTTGATTTGTGCATTGTCAACAAGGGGGAGAATTTCTAGAGCATTTGAAAAGGGGAGAATTTCTGGAAAGATTTTGAAAGTTTTGTAAGAGTTTGAGCTTTAGTTTGAGCTTTTTCGAGTCATTTTCAAGTGTTTTTCGCACGCACAAGTTCACTTGTTCAGGGGGAGTTGCATCTTTGTAGGGGAGTGCTTTTAGTGTTCTGAAAAGTGAACTGGAGATTTGTGATTTGTGCTTTGTGTTTTTGCTCTTTTGCCGATGGTGTTGAGCCCTTTTCGCTTCCTATGGAAGGGTCGGCGTTTTCTAAGTTTTTCTCTTGTGGGTGACTTTGATTTGGCTTGTTCTTGCTTTTGGTCACTTGCTTGAGCGTTTGTTTTTTGATTTCTTTTCTTTTTCCTTTAATATCATTGGTTACTATGTGTGTGTTGTCAATGCACTCACCAAGGGGGAGATTGAGGACCCAGTGTGTCCGAGGACCGGTGGATGGTCGCTCCCTGGTGTGACGAGTGATTGACAACGTGGTGTGGACTGACGTTTCCCTTGGCTCAAGTATTGCAGGTGTAGAATGCGGCTTGGTTGCATTGGTGCAGGTGAAGAACAGGCGCGAAAGGTCTTAGCCATGGCGGCCTCCGAGGAGCCGAGAGACAAGTAGGCTTGGTTCGAGGGACCCGATGGCCAGATGGATCAAGTGCGGTTCACATGGTGGCAAGAACGAGCGAGGGGACGTGGTTCTGGTGCGAGGTAGCGGCTCACAATCGAAGCTCGTACGCGGACGTGAAGCCGGTGCAAGGTGGCGGCTAACAACCGAAGCTTGTACGCGGGGATTTGGTGATTTGGCCACAAAATCATCAGGAGGACAGTTTCTTGGTTTGGGCCTCAAAACCAAGCCTGAGGACTTGGTGTGGCGGTAACAGGTCCATCAGGAGGTGCCGTGCGCATCAAGGAGCCTGGGCCGGAGGACATGCGGCGTGGCCGCAAGGTTTGCGTCGGAGGGAAGCAAGCTTGCGGTGGAAGGTGTCCCAGCCGGAAAAAGATTCGCGAAAATGTCAAATTTGCCCCTAAGGGGTATCTTGTTGTATGCTTCATGTAAGGGCATTCTGGACATTTGCAGGGCGTCTATATATATGAGGAGTGGCTATTGTGGGCAGCCATCCCTTGGAGAGGATAGGTGGTAGACATCTCATTTGTTTGTGAGAGGGTCTTTTCTAGGGTTTGAGAGGGAGAGAGAGGATGGATCTTTGATTTGATCTTTTTGCCATTCTAGCTTTGTTTGTGCTAGCAAGTGGCTTGTAACCGCACATGGTGAAGTAATCCAAAGTTCAATTTCATGCCATGATTTGAATCCACGAGCTCCTTTTCTTTTTCCTATTTTCGGAGCTATTTTTGGGGGATTTTCGTTCTTCATTCTCTAGGCCGTTTCCTCTCAGATTTCTTTGGGGGAATCACACATGAGTGCCTTGTGCCTCTTTTCTTGGTGATCTCTTGCCCCCAATCACCGGGATTCGTCCTAGATTTGAAGATTTTGGGATGAACTCGAGGAGGGTGTGTTCTTCGCTAGATTTGAGATTCCCGGAGTTCTAGGAGGTTTGAGGCCGAGATCTTTGGGGCATAGCCTCTCCTTGAGATGTATATCATCTACCCAAAATCTTGTCTCAAGACTCCAAGTCGTTTGGGAGATCCATTCTCGAGTTGAACGCTTTCACTGAGTCGGTCTATTGATCCGATCGGTTTTCCTTGGCTTGGTCAGATCAATCGACCGCCAACACGTCACTGCCTTGTAAACTCTCTGGTAGAAGCTCGGTATTTCGATTGAATGCTCCGATCGACTCTCGGTCGGATGATCCGATCACTTTGAGAGAAAAGTGAGGTCAGGGGCACGACTGTTGACCTATTGATCCGATCGGTGGTTCTTGAACTGGTCGGATCAAACGACCTGTTGTTTTCTCTCAACAACGGTCGGAGAATAGGCGATCAATCCGACCGGTGCTTTTCATGTGCGGTCGGATCAATCAACCTGTCGGTGCCGGAACCGCGCGGGGGTCCAACACCTGCAGAAAAGTGCGCTGTGTCCCGTCTCTCGATGGTCGATGCAAGGGCAATGCGGTGACTCAAGGTTTATCCTGGTTCCGATCTTCCGATCGTACGTCCAGCAGGGTGTGCTTGCGCACTTGTATTGCCTTGCACCGGGGGGTGCTCGTAGTAGGGGGCTACAAGCTTGGCGGGAGAGGAGGATGAGCCTCCAAGTCCCTTAGAAACGAGTATGAGTTGTGTTGTCTGGTGAACTGAGTGGTGAGTGTGTGAATGAGTGTCTCTGATGGCCTCTCCGTTCTATGGGGCTGCCTCCTCCTTTTATAGTTCAAAGAGGGGCAGTTACAAACAGTAGAAGTACAGTACTTGGTACAGTGACGGCGTACGACGGGGCGTGACCGCAGGCGTGACTCTTGTCTTGGCTCGTGTTGTCGGACTATGCGACTTCCTGGCGTATGGTGCTCTGGCGCATGGCGTGACGTCCCCTGTACATGACGCACGCTTCCTGCGCTCCTGATTTTATGGGCTGGCGTGGGTCGTCATCATCGAGTACATCGGGCCATGGACCCGTTCGAGGGCTCCCCATGTCCGTTCGAGGGGTCCCCGTACCGGAGTTGGTAGAACAGGAGAGCGTGACAGTACAGGGCTGTCACATTGCTCAGGCTCGTGACGCCACACAGGTCTATCACGCCGCACAGTGTAGAGGATGACCGCACGGCGTCAAGGATGACCGCACGGTGTCGGAGATGACCGCACGGTGTCGGAGATGACCGCACGTGTCAGGGGTTGGCGGAGATGACCGGGGATGGGCTAATGATCCGTCGCTTGACTTCCTCGTCCAAGGCCGTGCAGAGCCATTAAATGCTCTTGTCCATGGGGCAGGTGAGGCGTCAGCGGGCCCCACGAGCGAGGGGTCTCGAGCGAGGCGGAGATAGGCATCGAGAGCGGCCTCCGGGCCTCGAGCGAGGGTTCTCGAGCGAGGCGGAGTTCCGCCTCGCTCGAGGGGTACTGGGCACCCTCGAGCTTGACAGCGGATCAAGACCTCTGCGCTTATTTTTCGCTGGGTTAATTGGTTCCAGCGGTTTAGTTTGGTGATTTATCGTCGTCTTAGGGCCTCTCCCAGGATTGGCACCGACAGTAGCCCCCGAGGCCATGCAGTGATGGGTGTCAGACCTGCATGGGTTAGTGTTCTTTCTGAAGTTTTGGTGTTTCGAGGTCCCTTCGCAGAACTTTCCGTGGGGGCGCGCTAGCGCACCCGCGGGTGTAGCCCCCGAGGCCTTGGAGGAGTGAATTGCATCGTCCAAGGTCTTGTTCTTGCCCTTAGACTCCAGGTTGTCTTGTCTCGAGCCATCGTGGGTTGTCCCTTATGGACCGAACCCTGACTCGGCCAATTTCGAGAGGCCTTTGACTATGAGTTTCGACCCTCGTCACCCCGTCACGGGAGGAGGGGGGACACAGTTCCATGCTACCCATGAGCGGGCCGCCAGTCATGGACGTGTCGGTGAGCTGTTAGCGGGTGGTTCAAGTGGACGTCCGTGCCCTGCTCGTTTAGGGTCGGCTCGTGGTCCGGAGACACGTCTCATACAGAACAAGCTTACAAAGGTACGCCAGCAAGGCTCGATCCCATTCGTTAGGACCGAGGGCTAGATGCGCTCCCTCATTGGGATCCTTCAACTGGCCTCCTTTGTTCAGCCTTGAACGCGGATCAGGGCATCCTCGAGGCCTCGAGGGCCTTTGTTCGAGGTTGAGCGCGTTCGTGCATGCCCCGTTCGCACCCTGACTCTGTTTGATCTGGAGAGCCTGTCGGAACTCTCGACGGGAGCCAGGCTTCGACCACCCTGATCAGTAAGGCTCGAGCGGTATATGCCTTACCTGCGCTGGTGCGGAGCAAGGGAATATTCGCTGCGGTTTGGTTGGGGCGGGGACCGAGGGCGTCCGGTCAGGCAGTCATGGCCAACGTGGGCGCGGCTAGGCGTAGTGGCGCGCCTTTTCAGGCGAGAGCGGCGCTGGCGGGGCGGTTGGATTAGACGCGCTACAAGACTTCGCGACGCCTCGGGCGGCCACAGTCATAATTGTGCTTTATGTTGGCCCACCACGTTTGCGGGGTCCACTTGTCGGCGACAGGGTTAAGTGCAGAGTTAACGCGTGCCCGCAGCCGCGCTTTACCCGCGGCCCGGTAAAAATTTTATCGATAAATACGGGGAGAGGAGGGGTCAGTTTCCCTTACCTGAGCCCAAACCTTTGTTCCCTCCGTCTCTTCGTACTCGCTAGCCCTCGAGAGCTTAGATCCAATCCACCTTCACTCCCCATCCTCAGCCATGGTGACCCTGAGGGAAGCTGCCCCATGGAGCCCGTCCACCGCCGACAAAGAACTACCTGGAGTCGCTCGTTGCGAGAGGCCTGCTCCCCAAGATCTCTTCCGCCGGTCAGCCAGAGTGGATGGCGCCGCCATCTTCGCACAGGGTGCCGGCTCCACCCCAGGGCTACGTCGTGAGCCTGGCTCGCTTGCACGAGCGCGGGTTCGGATCTCCTCCCGGGGATTTCATCCGCGCTCTGTGCAGTACTACGGGGTGGAGCTCCACAACTTCGCCCCGAACGCATCTCCAGGCGG
>WEIB01000848.1:0-25420 GCA_015476505.1 Urochloa ruziziensis
CAAGGTCCCCTGCAGTTACACCTGCACCTTCGGATGAGGCCACCGCTGCTATAACTAGAACATGAGTTGGGAGTGCGGCTCCTGACACCTTAGCTTCACCTAGCGTGAGCACCGCCGGCACGAAGCCGTCGAAGAGGTCCAAATCGTGGGATGAGTTTGATGAGGTGTTCGAGATCAGGAACGACAAGAAGGTACGTATACAAGCTACATGTAAGCACTGCGGCAAGGTCGTGTGTCCACTGGTGGTACTAGCCATTTTCTTTGACACATTTCCACGTGTCTTGTTCTTATGGCTCGCAATCATAAGTCTTCTCAGTCCAAGTTTAACTTTAGCTCTGATGGTAATCTGCATCTTTGGGGGTACAATGAAGATGTTTCTCGTACTTAATTTTGTAGGTTGATTGCTAGACTAGATTTACCTCTGTTCATTGGTGAGGCAGAGGCTTTTGAGGAGTACATTAGGCTTGCTCATAACCCTAGGTTTACCCATGTCTCTAGGTAAATCACAACTAGAGACTTTGGTAAGTATTTCTGTTCTTATCGTGATGCACTTGTTGATTCTTTCAAGTCTGTCTCATGTATTGCTCTTACATCTAATATCTAGTCTGGAAATGTTAAGGAAGATTATCTTAGTGTGATTGCTCATTATGTGAATGTTGATTGACTATTAGAGAAGAGGATCATTGGTATGTGTTTGAATGCTGATAATATTGTTGAGCGCATTCAATCTGTTTTTGCTGAGTATGGTTTGACTGATAAGATATTTATTTGTTGTTACACTGGACAATGTTGCTGCCAACACAAAGACAATTGAGAAGTTGACTCCTCTGATTTCTGGTTATGTTGGCAGGCTGTGCATGCATTAGAGATGTGCTTGTCATATCATTAATCTTATTGTGAATGTTGTCCTTGATGTTTTCAAGTTGTTTCTTTCCTCATTTAGAAATGCAATTTTATTTGTCAATGCATCTAACCAACACATTGTTGCATACAAGTCATATTGCATTTCTTCTGAGGTTTGTCCTCGTAAGTTTGGGTTGGACATGAATGTAAGATGAAATGCTACCTACCTCATGTTGAAGCATCTCCTTCCTCATCACCGTACATTTCTATTTTTATTGCAACTAATCATCCTTTAGTTGATGGACAACTACTTCTCACAGACCACCACTAGTATGTTGCTGAAAAAATCCTTAAATTTCTTGAACAATTCTATGATTCTTTCTTGACAATTCTACGATTCTACTGTGGTTTTATCTGGTGTTTATTATCCAACATCTTCATTGGTTATACATCATGTTCTTGACATAGCTGAACACCTTAATACTTTGAGTATGATCCAGATTTGTAAGATGATTTCAGGCACATTGTTGCTCCTATGAAACTGAAGTTCCTTGAGTACTGGAGTAACATACCATTCTTGTATTCCTTTGCATTCATATTGGATTCTAGGGTTAAGATGCAAGGTTTTACCAATATTCTCCATCTTTTATCTCAGCTCAATGGTAAAGATTATTCTAGATACTTAACCGATGTAAGGGATGAATTAACCGCCTTGTTTGCTAAGTATTAGGCACAAAATTCTCTTCTATAAGGCTGCAAAGGCCTACCCAGCTTGGCCCTACTACTTCCTACCTGTACAGTGACACTGTCACCCAGTATGAAGATGATTTCAGTGTCTTGACTTGGTCGCATGTGCATAAGCTAAAATATCCTATTCTTTCTATATTAGCTAAAGATGTTAAGACTATGCCTATCTCAACTAGTTCTTCAGAATTTGCATTTAGTACCACTGACAGGATAATTGAGGAACGACGGCGGTGTCTGGCCCCAGAGATGGTGGAGATGCTGACCTTGGTGAACCACTGGGAGCTAGGTGGTGCAAGACTTCAACATGACATCGAAGACCCTGAACTTGAAGATGCTTTTGAGAACTTGTACCTTGATGATTCATGTATTACTATGTTGTAACGTGTTAAGACATGTATGATGTATCTGAACTTAAACTATCGAGCTGGCTGTACTCTTTTTTCCTTTGTAGGGTTTGCTAATCAGGTGTGAGTTTTTACCCATAAAGGTTTTAATGAGGCAGCAATTAGAACAACACAAACAATATTTGAACTTCTTGTCATTATGTGTCTCTGTTCATGTTTGTAAGATGGAAAATGTTATATTTGAATAGCTTGTTAACTTAGATTTTGAATGAGGTGTTGATGTCTTTGTGTGCACTGGTGTCATGCCTTGGGCTGGCACGGGCATGGACAGCATGCTAGCCTATCGTCATGCTCGTGTTGTTCTCCAAGCTCGGCATGTAGTGCCGGCACGATATGACACAAAGTGCTCTCCATGTCGCCTCGTGTCGTGCCAACACCGTGCCGTGTCGTGCTCGTGCTGGGCGGCCCATATGGCCAACTATAGGCATAGATGTGCGTAGTGGGCCAGCTAGGGCCCGGCTCCATGGGCCACAAGGCAGCAACATTGCGGATTTTTTGTGGCAGCTGGCCGAGCAAACAAGTGAGATGGCAGCTGCCAGCAGCAGCTTGCATCGCGGCTATAAATCAGAGGAGGCGTTGCATTGTGTGATCGATCAATAATCCTGAACGCCATGAACCAAGTAGTACTAGTGCTCTTTCTCTTCCTCTTCCCTATCCTTGTTGCATTGTTGCTGCTGCTGCGCTTTGTAACTGTAATAACAAGGACCAGAAGATCATCATCAGGCAATGGCAATAATGGCGGACTCCCACCTTCGCCTCCTGGGCAGCTCCCCATCATCGGGCACCTCCACCTGGTCATGGTGGGCTCCCATCCTCCTCACGTCTCCCTCCGAGAAATCGCCGCTCGGCACGGCGGCCTCGTTCTCCTTCGGCTGGGCCAGGTCCCCAACCTCGTGGTCTCCTCCCCTCGCGCCGCCGAGGCCGTCCTGCGCGCGCACGACCACGCCTTCGCGTCACGCCCTCCCTCCGCCGTCGCCGACATCCTCGTCGGCGGCGCCGGCGGCCCGTACGACGTCGCCTGGGCGCCCTACGGCGACTACTGGCGGCAGGCGCGGAAGCTCGTGGCCGCGCACCTGCTGAGCGCCAGGAAGGTGCACTCGCTCTGCCGAGCCCGACAGGAGGAGGTGCGCCGGGCGCTCACCGGGGTCGCCGCGGCGGCGGCGGCGGGCGGCGCCGTCGACGTGGCGGAGGTGGTGGGCGCGTTCGTGAACGACGTGGTGTGCGCCGCCGTGTCGGGGAGGTCGTTGTTGTTACGGGAGCTCATCCTGGACAACACCAGGCTGCTGGGAGGGTTCAACAGCATCTGCGACTACTTCCTATCGTGGCTATGCTGCTCAGACCCATCCTGTGCGCCGGCACCACCAGGCTCAAGAAGAGATGGAACGTGTTGCTTGATCAGATCATCGACGAGCATGTGATGGCGGCCAAATCATTGCACGAGGATCACAACAACCAACGAGAAGAAGACAGCCGAGACTTCATAGATGTTCTGCTCTCGCTTCAGCAGGAGTACTGTCTCACACGGGACCAAGTCAAAGCCATCTTGATGGTACGTTACGTACGTAATATTTAATTTCTCTACCTATATGCACGCATCATGCACATATATACATGTTTATTAATACATGTTTGGGCTTATATAATAATAATATATACACAGGACATGTTTGTAGCGGGAACAGACACATCGTCCGTAGCCCTTGAATACGCTATGGCTGAGCTCATCAAAAACCCACATCTCATGACCAAACTCCAAGCTGAGATTACCAGCAACACTCCCAAGGGCCAAGAAATGGTCACGGAAGAGGACCTCGACAGCATGACCTACCTCAAAGCCGTGGTCAAAGAGACGCTCCGGCTGCACCCGCCAACGCCGCTCATGCTCCCGCGCATCTCCATGGACAAGTGCGACGTCGATGGGTACACGATCCCAGCTGGAACCCGTGTCATCGTCAACGCGTGGGCACTTGGCAGAGATCCAAAGTCATGGGACAAGGCAGACGAGTTCATGCCAGAAAGGTTTATTGGCTGTGGCAGCACAACATCATCCGTTGATGATGACTTCAAAGGAAGGGATTTCAGGTTTCTGCCGTTCGGAGCCGGGCGAAGGATCTGTCCTGGAATCAATTTTGCGGTGGTCACAGTTGAGATCATGCTAGCCAATCTTCTTTACTGCTTTGATTGGGACCTTCCGACTGGCATGAGCAGAGAGGATATTGACATGACAGATGCGTTTGGATTAACGGTGCGTCTCAAGGAGAAACTCCTACTTGTTCCAAGATCATAATTACGTAACGTCGACCACACATAATTAATATATTCAAGTACTGTATGTAGTACAAGATAGAACCAGGGATGATACGTCACTTCTAATTTGTACTATGTGTCAATCATAAAATTATTCGTCGTGTTAACACGACGGCTGGCAATAATGTACCCTGCGGTGTATGCGTGTTCCGCCTTGTATTACGGGACCTTGTGCTTAAATAAAGATTGTAACATATTCTTTAGCTAATTGCATAGATGAAGAGAATAATTTCCTTACCCCTGATTGTTCCTGACAATAATATTGGTTGTTACAGATATGTGCTAGATCCAAGGAGACTTCAATCCTTCTTTTTTTTTCTGAAATGGGCGGCGAATTCAATCTTGACAATACTCAAGATGCTGAAGTTGTTTTTTTTTTTACTGCCGGGTTAAGTTTTTAGATACAGAAGTCTAGGATAGGTGATTTTTAGATCTACTAATTCTCTAGACTCTATCGCCTTAGAACTACATATACAAGAAAAAAGATCCCCATTACTGGTCTATGAAAGCAGAGGGGCAGCTCCAGTCATTGATCACTACAAGAGAATGAAGTATTCGCAGCCCCCATAAGCAGCGGCTCACAGCAGATAGGTGTTTCCCAACCGGTGCAGATAGGTGTTTCTCCAGTGGTGGAGACCCTAGCTCACAGCTGCAGCTCAAAACGGACTGAAACAAGTATTACCAAAATAATAGCTACATATATCAAGCATTTGCATAGGCCTGAAATTTTCCCCAACTCCAAACGTGGACTAGCTGGACGAGGCTATATGGAGGGGAGGGTCTCGGGCTCACTGCACGCCGCGTGCCCATATTTCCTTCGCAGATTCTCGATCTCTGCCCAAAAGGCGCTTTGTGGCCCGTCCCATACAAACTGAACCCATGTTCCTCCTAGGGCAGGACATCATCTACAAGTTCTCTTGCCTTAGTCCGGTCTTCTACTATGTAGTCACTCCGGCGTCCCTATAAATCATTTCTATTCTCTCTGGCAAATTAGATCTAATGGATTCCGGATCGGGGGAGGACTATTATGGCATTAGGGGCCGGAAGGATGACTGCACTGGTGCATCATCCTCATCTGACGATTTCCCTCCCTCCACTTTGTAGGAGAAGTACCTTCTGTTCTGAATAGTCCTCCTCATTATAGTCCTCCTAGAATCCAAGGCATTTTGTCGGAATACATCCTGTCTTTTCACCTTTAATTTGTAGTCCTATGCATAGTCAGTACTATAGCCCCAATCATAACTACTAATAAAACCAGACTAGAAACGAAACACCAAACGGAATTAGTATGAGTGACTGCTCGTGGTGGTGTCAAAGTTATTGAGACTATAAAGAACTTGTGGTTCATGTCCATAGCAATATGAGATCGAGATGAGAGGGAAACACTACTAGTAACAGCCTAGTACTGGATACAAATTTAGTAGGCCGAATGTTTTTTCAGGCCCAATGCTTTTCTTTAATAGGCCCAATCTTAGCTTCTTTTTTTTTTGGAAAATGGGAGGCGACTTCAATCTTGACAAAACTCGAAGATGCTGGAGTTGTTTTTTTACTGCTGGGTTAAGTTTTTAGATACAGACACTACGGGAAAACTCTACATTGGTGCAAACACGCACTACGAGAAATCCCGTGTTTGCCGTGTGCCCACGGCTTTGCCGTGTGCCACCTCACGAGCACACGGCAAACAAGCCTGTTTGCCGTGTGCCTGCCACGTGGCACACGGCAAACAGCTGGCACACAGCAACGTGGCCTGTTTGCCGTGTCCCGCAGGCAGGCACACGGCAAAGTACCCTGTTTGTCGTGTGCCACGGGCCGGCACACGGCAAACAGGCTACAAAAAATTTGAATTTTGCCTCTAAAATTTTTTTGCTAACTTTTTGTCCATGTATTATTCCATATTGGTTTTGTGCATGTTTTCCGGTCTGTTTGCTATATTTAATCACTTTATATCATTATTTTTAATTTTGTCGATACGACAAATTTGAACTGTAAGTGTTTTGAATAATGTAATGTAATGTTTGGAAAAATGTTATTCGGATTCTTAAGACTAATATGATGACATGTCCATTAGATGGAATCAAATTTTGAATATATTGCTCGCTTCCCGTGTGCCCGAATTTGGGCTCGGTTCGTTTAAAAATTTTATAAAATACAAAAAAGGTCACAAAATTATAAATTTTGGCGTGATGTCATGTTTTCATACGTAGAGGATATGGTAAAAAATGTAGAAGGTTTCGAGCAAGTTGACGCATTGCCTCTTTACAAACCGAAGCTTCTCGCGAGAAGATTCTAAGAGTTGTGAAAGAGATGTTGTGATTTGAAGCAACGTGACAATTGAAATTTTGTTTTACAATAAAACTCATTTTGTATAGTCTACATACACCTTATTCAGGTTCATGCCCAAATTTGGTTATTTTTTGAATCCGTTTGGTATTTTTTAATTTTTTTTGTTTAGGCAGAAAATGTTTGCCGTGCGCCCTAGGGGCGGCACACGGCAAACAACTCTTTGCCGTGTGCCCAGATTCAGTGCACACGGCAAATAGTTTTGAAAATGTTTGCCGTGTGCCCTGGATCTGGGCACACGGCAAAGCCATAAAATTTTGAAATTCAAATTTTGTAAATGACCTCGGATGAACTTTTGACTAAAACGAAAGTTGTAGATCTTGAAAAGTTATGAAACTTTATAGTTCACAACTTTTTTATTTGAAGTCATTTAGGGCCTCAAATAAACAATTTACACTCGAAAAGGTTTAATACGAGGGGAATCAAAATGGGATACGGACACAATGACTCGAGTGGTGCAGTGGTAGAGGAGGCTACGCGCGAAGGGGGGGCGCGGGTTCAAACCCCACCGGCCACGTAGCGCGCGATTTTTCCGCGAAAAATGCGGGACAATGGGAAATGGCCGATGGGGTCCTTCCCCCATTAATATAAATGTTTTGCTATTTTATTTTGCGTTTTTTCGGGATCAAAACTTTGCCGTGTGTCTCTCTTTGCCGTGTGCCAGATCAGGCCTTTGTCGTGTGCCCGAGATACGGCACACGGCAAAGAAGGCTTCGCCGTCGTAGGGTTTGCCGTGTGCCATTTTGCACACGACAAAGCCTAAAGCACACGGCAAAGGGCTTTGTCGTGTGCTTTTATGGCTAACCCCCAGTTTCCGGTAGTGACGTTAGTGCCGGTCAAGCTAGAGCCGACACTAATGTTGTAAATTAGTGTCGGCTCCACGAAACAGTAGCCTCGAAGCCAAGTTAGTGCCGGCTGCAGGCTCCAGCCAGCACTAACTCGCCTGGCACAATTTAGTGCGGCTGTATGTACTGACCCGTACTAAATTTGGCGCTATCTCCCATTCTCCCCTTTTAAATTCTCCACTGCACCCGGCCTCTCATATCTTATCTCTTTGCTTTATCTCTTCTCTTCCTCACATCTCTCGCGCGCGTGCAGGAGCAGAAGCGGCGCTGGAAGCGCGCGGAGGCCTGGAGGCGCGGCCGGGGCGCGCAGCGGCCACAAGGAGGCGTGGCCAGGGCGCGCGGCGGCCGGGGTGGCGGCCACAAGGTGCAGCAGCGGAGGCGTGGCCGGGGCGCGCCAAGGGCACGCGGCGGCCACAAGGCGCAGCGGCCTAGATCTGAAGGCGTGGCAAGGGCGCGCGGCGGCCTGGAGGCACGGCCGGGGCGCGCGACGGCCACAAGGTTCGCCGGGCCAGGAGCTGAAGCGGGAAGCGCCGGCGCCGGCGTCGGCCTGAAGGTGAAGTGGGCGGCGGCCTGAAGGTGCGCCGTTGCCGGCCTGGAGGCGCGCGGCTGGCCCTCTGGCCGGGCCGCCGGCGAGCGCTTCTTCCAGGCCCAAGTGAGATGCCGTTTTTAAATTCTTGTGAAATTATGAGATGCATTTTTGTAATTCTTGTAAGATTATGAGATGCATTCTTGTGATTCTTAGATGTATTCATGTGATTGTGATATTCTTGTCTTGTGCGCTTATTGATTGAGAAAATGAGAACAGAAAAGATTGTGATTTTTGTGATTGTGATTGTGAGATGTATTCACATGTGATTGTGAGATGTATATGTGATTGTGTGATTTTTGCTCTCGTTGAATGAGAAAGAACAGAATAGAAAAAGAAAGAAAGAAAAAGGAAAAGAAAAAGGGCAGGGGAGAAGCTGACAGTGACGGAGGGATGGTTTGTGCCGGCTAGGACTAGCCGGCACTAACGTGCTGCACGTTAGTGCCGGTCAAACGGACCAGCACTAAGGTCACGTATGATCGGCACTGGTGTCACTTTTTCCAGCAGTGAGAAGTCTAGGGATAGGTGATTTTTAGATCATCTACTAATTCTCTAGAACCACATATGAAAAAAACAGATCCCCTTTACTAGTCTATGAAAGCATAGAGCGCAGCTCCAGTCGTTGAGACACTAGCTCGGAGCTCAAATGGATTGAAATAAGTATTGCCAAAACTAAAATTGCTACACATATCAAGCATATGCTATGCATAAGCCTGAAATTTTCCCAACTAGTGCGGACTAGCTGGACGAAGCCATATGTGGTGGTAAGAATTAGTATGAGCGACTGCTGCTAGTGGTGGGTCAAAGTTAAAGAAACTATAAAGAACTTGTTCATGCCAGTATCAATATGAGATCTAGATGAGATCGCAAAAACACAACTAGAAAAACGACCTTTTGTCATCCAACACATTAGTACAAGGTTATAACGCCACATGTCCATTACTAGGCCCTCCACAGGTCACTTCAAAAGAAAAGCATGCATATCCTATTTAATCACATGTGTTGTATGTAATCACATAGCGCCTCAGGTAGTCATGTTCATCTACAATGCAAATGATAGGATCCACGTCGTCATGAGCTGATAATGGTACCCATGTCCGGGGTGGAGCAAGAATGCGTTGTATCGTCCGGGTGCTCCTTCAGGACCCAGTGTGTCTTCTTTGATTTTTTTATTCGAAACAATTTTGTCCGACAGCCATGATATAATGTAATGTTTATCCTATTTACTATCCTCCAATATGACATCCATGATATAATATATGTAATGTTTATCCTATTTGACTTGTGTATGTATATCTTGTTTTCCAAATATGTACTCTCTGTTCCAAAAATAATGCATTTCTAACTACTAGTAGAGAGGCTCGTGCCACAGGCACGTGATTTAAAAATACAGTAAATAATAATTTTATATTTATATTAAAGGTTTTAGAAAATATAGTAAATAAGAACTTTATAATATACACACTGCACTTTTAGAATAATAGAAAGCAGCTGCATCATGATCCGTGCTACTTTACTAAAAGACCAATCAATTTGAGAGTACCACAATTTATACGTAGTACATCACTTGAGCACCTTCCATTCTTCCACCATTGGGCAATGGCTCGTATCCCACTGCAGTCCGCAGTCCACTCATGAGACCCGCCGAATGGTCTATCATCCGCGCTCTATTGAGAGGTTAGATGTCTACGCCCCGGTGGTGAATCGAGACATGAACCTGTCAGACTTAGGTCGATGACTCCAGTCGTCCCCGACCCTCGATTCTGGATGGCGTCCCCGGGTCGGAACTGTGAGGTCGACCCCGAATACGGTGACTATGAACAGAATTAATATAACCGCTCCATTGCAGCAACAAGTAAAAAAGAATAGAGATAAGCTTAAAAACACTTCAATAAAATATTTTGTAGTAATTGATTGCTGAATATCTGATGTAAAAAAACATGCTTATTTCTGAATCCTCGTCTCTTACCACTGGGTTCTGTTTTCAATGCTCCAGTTATTGCACCCTAGTCAGCCCACAAGCCTTAGCTCTACAGCTGAATATAGCAAAGAAGTGACCAATAACTAATCAAGCATGTACTGGGTTGGTAGTTTAGGTTTCAAGATGAGAACATAAACGCATGGCTGAAGTTGCAAATCAACATGTTTAAGAGAAATAACATGTTTAATCTCACCCAACAACCAACATGTTTTAGAGAGCATCATATAATACAAAACTGTTTGCCTGCAAGTATTAAGGAAAAAATCAAGTTAACTGACCGTGCTTAGCACAACATATCATGATCATAACAATACATTCCAATAAAGATTGGAATAGGCACAGGAAATGATGTAGATGTAGCTAATTAAGATTTTGGTTTCGCTAACATCATTAGCTAGTAAAATGGTTGTGTTCATATATTTATGGAGGCAAATATTAGAAGTTGATTGTAACCACAATTAACACAAAATTTAATGGAAAACACCAAATTTCATAGGATAGTGGATAATACATAGGGAGGAAAGTTTACTATCAACTTCAAAATTTTTAGTTCCATTAACTGTTTTCAGGGAGCTTGATCGTTCAGTGAACAAATCCAAAATCCTCTTATGTGGCGGGTGTGTGACCTCTTCAGTTTATCAAGCAACCATCACATGCCATGCTTTTTCTCATCCAACTCGTTCTCAAAAATGACTGCGGCCTGGTACTCGCCGAGAACCGTATTCAGGCTCCTCAACCTGCCAAATATGAACAATTTTAATCAATACTGAACACAATAGTGCAATACCTTCTAATTGGCGAAGAAAAGTAGCTAAACAACAAGAAAGCAACCTTATCTGAAGCATCTTCTTCTAGGCCGCGCAGATTGTCCGTACTTGCGGTTGACCTTTTCTCTTTTGTGTTGAAGAATGGAATGGGCCCATATATTTTGGCTGCAGCCTGCATAATTACCGTATCAGTATAAAGGACAAAATCCACCCAAATGCATATGAATTCATTAGAAGAAGAGGAAAACAGATCAGCAAGAAACATGATTCAGGTGTCATCAAATGCATATGAACTCATTAAAAAATAGAGGAAAAACAAATTAGCAAGAAACAGGACTCGAGTGTCATTAATTATTGAACTGACAACATATAATTGTTGTGCCTGCATGACGTAGCTTGTTCTTTCATATATACTAATTTGAGCATGTCACGCTAACTCATTGTAATAGTAGCAACATAGTGACAATTAATAGTACTTTTAGACTCCTCATACTGCTTAAGCTGGTGAGATCTCATCATACAAAATTATATAAGAACATCTTCAGAAAATGACTTTGTAATTGAATCAACAGGTTTATACATTTGGACAGTCCCAATCTTTTAAAAAATTTACTCGTTATCGATGCAAGTCAAACCCTAGTAGTAGCAACAAGAAAAACAAGCAGTGGCAAGAGAAAAGCATAACACGACACAGTAATGAGTAATCCACACGTGAACTGGGGATCGTAGTTCAATGGACGCGAAAAACAAGACATGCACATAGATAACGTTCAGCGAATAAAGTAATGGTAATTTAATTAGTCATTACCATGCCGCAGCAGCTGCTCGTGGTAGCTGCCATAGTTGCCCTTGTCCTCGTCCACGAACGCCGAATTGAACTTACCCTAGTTCCCCTCCTGCAGTGCATACACGCACGGGATCAAAGAGAATCACATGATCAAGTTTGATCACCAGCGAAACGAATATCAGAGCGGTCGGCAGCCGCCGGCATCATATCGATCAGGAACGAGAGAAGGCAATTGTAGGAGAGCAGAGAGATGCGTATAATGTTGTGGATGTATTGCATTGAGGCCTCGGCCGGTATATATGAGAGTACAAGACTTGGGGGGTAAGGCAACCCCCCAGAATACATATGGCAGTCTATGATCACTACAGGAAAATTGACCTGTAGTACCGGTCACAGGACGGGTTAGTACCGATCGCTGTGGCCGGTACTAAAGGTCCGGTACTAACGTGGCCCACATTAGTACCGGTAGCAGCTAGCCGGTCCTAACGTGCACCTGTTAGTACCGGCTGGTTTCACAAGTCGGTACTAAACCGCCACATCCCGCATGGGCCTGGCGGGCGGTTCTAACCTCTTTTTTTCGTTTATTTATTTCCTTTTCTATTCTTTTTGGTTTTATGCGTATTTGCATGCATATTTATACCGAATCCGACTATACGTACCTGTACTACTGCATTGCACGTATTTATATTACGCCGATATCGCGTTAATATTATATACATATATATACATACATACATACATCTATAAAGTTTACTACTAATACTTGAAAGATCCAACAAAATACATGTTTTATTCTAGATATTACAAACTACACTTGTATGCCAGCCTCGACATCAGCTGTTGTGACGCTTTCGTAGGGATCGCCATAGAATTCTCCGTTTTTATCGATGACTTCATCGAGCAGGAATCCGCACATAGATTCTTGAATTGCCCTGACCCGAGCGACTTCGATGAGATCTTCTTTCATGGACCATTTCTGTAACATTTTAAAAAAATAATTTTAAAAAACTACATATTAGAATGAAACAATAATAAATTACTCTAAACATTTCAAGATATAAACGTGAGAATAAAACAATAATAAATTAAAATTAATTAGCAGAATCGATTGTGCTCACGTACCGCGAATGCTTCTGCCGACATTTGTCCCTTTTCACTTACGAAGTTATCAATCCACTCGCATACGTAGTAACCACACAAGTTGTTACCTTTTTCCTGTCTCATGCACTATAGGGAAATGAGTTATAGCATAGAATAATTAAATGTTTATTTCAAATGACAAAAGAGGTAAGAATCTATTCATACCGTTTGGTCACTCCTAAATCGAAGAGGCTTTCATTTTTTAAGTGTTTTTCGAAGAAGCGAGCCCACGCCTTGTTGATCAGGTTGATAAGGTTTTCGTACATGGATCTATCTTGCCTCAACGAGTCATAGATCCAGACCGTGTGGGTTTCCATCTCAATAGCAAAGAGTATCCAGTGAAAGCTGTTCATATACATTCACAAAACCAGCCAATTAATGTTGATTATAATAGTTATTAATTAGCATTATCCTGATGGTATTGAAAAAGTGACGAAAGACTCACTGATGATTGTATGGCAACAAAATGAATGGACACATGATTTGCTTACGCAGGCCTCTATATATAATGTCGACCACTTGACAAGAACGTGATGCGACGGTTTCCTCGTGTATAACATCGGGGTCCAGGAAACCAATGTTATGAAAGTTTCTTTGGCGAGCAATTTTAATTTTTTGCCTACAGAAAAATAAAACCACAAAATCAATTAAGGATTAGTCAACAAACAAGGAACGATTAAAAATAAAATAATAAGACGAGCAGAAACACTTACATGCACCATACACTCATGAGGCACTTGTGAAGAGCATCTTGATGGAACAAATCATAAAGTGCCTCAAACTCGACCCATACCTGGCCATTTCCCCGCCAAAAATGATCGTCTCTTATCCGAGCTGGGAACATCGTCATTCCGTTTTTAGAATGGACCATATACCACTTGTGCAACGCGGCCATTCTCGTTTGTAGATACGGTAATAGCTCTGTCCATATGAGAGGCTCATCTAGTACAAACTTCAAATACTGCCTGCCATCGTCCTCAGGTCCTTCTTCATTCTCAACGGGAGGTACGTACGAGCCACCGCCACCTCGAATAATCTCATGCATGTAGTCTTCGTTGTTATTGAAAGGATCCATTTTCACTGACAATAAAAAATATTAAGTCTCAATAATTTCTAGTATTTTCCCCTAATTTTCTAGCATTTCATACTATTTTCTAGCATTTCGTACTATTTTCTAGCATTTTATACTATTTTCTAATATTTTTATCTTAATTACATAAAAAATGAAAAAAAGCGCTGACGTCAGCAACGTTACATGTCCAAACATTATCTAGTATCTTCCACAAATTTTCTAGCAGTTCCTACTATTTTCTAGCATTTTCTACTATTTTCTAATATTTTTATATTAATTACATAAAAAATGAAAAAAAAAGCGCTGACGACAGCACTGTGATGTGCTGACGTCAGCGCTGGGCACGTTACATGTCCAAACATTATCTACTATCTTCCACTAATTTTCTGGCATTTCCTACAATTTTCTAGCATTTCCTACCATTTTCTAATATTTTTATATTAATTACATAAAAAATGAAAAAACGTCAGCACTTGTGCAAACATTTTCTAGTATTTTCTACTAATTTTCTAGTATCACAGTGCTGACGTCGGCACTGGGCACGTTACAGGTCCAAACATTTTCTAGTATTTTCTACTAATTTTCTAGCATTTCCTACTATTTTCTAGCATTTCCTACAATTTTCTAGCATTTTCTACTATTTTCTAATATTGTTATATGAATTACATTAAAAAATGAAAAAAGCGCTGACGTCAGCACTTCACAGTTTTTCTAGCATTTCTACTATTTTCTACTATTTTCTAGCATTTTCTACTGTTTTCTAGCATTTCCTACTATTTTCTAGCATTTTCTACTATTTTCTAGCATTTTCTACTATTTTATAATATTTTCTACTGTGGAGTGCTGATGTCGGCGCTGGGCACATTACAGGTCCAAACATTTTCTAGTATTTTCTACTAATTTTCTAGCATTTCCTACTATTTTTTAACATTTCCTACTATTTTCTAGCATTTCGTACTATTTTCTAGCATTTTCTACTATTTTCTAATATTTTTATATTAATTACATAAAAAAATGAAAAAAAAAGCGCTGACGTCAGCACTAGGCACGTTACATGTCCAAACATTATCAAGTATCTTCCACTAATTTTCTAGCATTTCCTACTTTTTTCTAGCATTTCCTAGTATTTTCTAATATTTTTTATATTAATTACATAAAAAATGAAGAAAAAAAAGCGCCGACATCGGCACTGTGAAGTGCTGACGTCGGCACTGGGCACGTTACAGGTCCAAACATTTTCTAGTATTTTCTACTAATTTTCTAGCATTTCCTACTATTTTCTAGCATTTCCTACTATTTTCTAGCATTTTCTACTATTTTCTAATATTGTTATATTAATTACATTAAAAAATATCGAACCGCTGGCGGCGCGCGTTAGGGGCGGCGGCGCTAGCGCGGGGAGGAGCGTCTCCGGCGCGGGGGACGGCGGCGGCGCTAGCGCGGGGGACGGCGGCGGCGCGGGGACGACGGCTCGGCGGGGACGACGGCGTAGGGACGACGGCGGCGCCGGCGCGCGGACGACGGCGCGGTAGGGACGACGACGACATGCGCGCCGGGGGGCGGTCGACGACGAGCGGCGCGGGGCGTCGGGCGCCGGCAGCGGGGACGACGACGAAGGGCGGGGCGGCGGAGACGGCGCGAGGGAGAGGAAGGGGCGTCGCCGGCGGAGGAGACGACGACGTGATTTTCGCTAAGTGTTAGGGAAGAAGAAGGGGGTTTTATACGGGGAGGCAGGTTAGTACCGGCTGGGGAGGCCAGCCGGTACTAATCTGCACAAGTTAGTACCGGCTGGCCTCCCCAGCCGGTACTAACCTGCCACGTTGCGCGGGAATCAAAAATTGGGGAGGCAGGTTAGTACCGGCTAGTGGGACTAGCCGGTACTAACTTGTCTCTCCCATTTTCTCTTCTTTTTCATTTTTCTTTTTATAAAATTATGTTTGTACATATTTTATGCTACATAATTAGCACAATAAAGTAAAAATTAGAAAATTAAATTTGTTAGCATATTGTTAATTATAGGCACACAACAAAAATATTAATTAGCACAATAAGTACCTTAGCAATTAGTAGCAATTATGTCTAACTAATAGGGTATATACGTGGTTATATTTGTGTTATTCGTAATAAATCGAAAATATCTCATTTTCAACCATGCAAAATACACAACACTATTATCAATAATATTCTATACAATGATTTCATCAATTTAAAGAAAACTTTGTTAGTTGTTTCTAATTTACTGTTTCAACGATCCTAGTAATTCGAAATTAATGGAAGTAAAAAATATTTCTACCATGCAAAAATATAATATTGTATTTTGATGATATTGTGTCACAATTCCATGAGCAGTGTCAAGAATTGAGACAAATATGGCACAGTTCTTACATTATTACATAACTTAAAACTACTCATCATTATCTATTACATTGTGAATAATCTTTCTTTTGATGAAAGTTCCTTGGACGTTATCGAGACGTAAGTAAGGCGTGTCCTCTTTAGATAAGAGGATGCTGGGGTCAACATCAACTGAAAATGGAGGACCATCATCGATCTGGTCATAATCTTCTGACTTGTCTGAAATATCCTCAACTCCAACAACTTTTCTTTTACCTGGAAGAACTATGTGCCGTTTCGGCTCATCTTCTGACTTATTTTCCGGCTTGTTTTGTGACTTATCAGTGGTTTTTTCTTCGGTTTGCTTGACATGTCCTTCACATAGAACACTTGTGTCACATCTTTGGCTAGAACGAATGGATCATCTTTATATCCAGTTTTCAGAAGGTCCACTGTGGTCATCCCATACCGGTCCTTGATTACGGCTCCTCCAGCCACCCATTGGCAACGAAACACAGGCACGACTATGGGTCCATATTCAAGCTCTCATATCTCCTCTATGACACTATAGTAGTTGTCCTTTTTCTCAATATTGTTTCCTACACACATACAGACACCACTATTTAGGTTGGTACTTTTTTTGTCTTGAGCTGTTGTGTAAAATGTATACCCATTGATTTCGTACCCTTGGTATCGATGGACTGTGTTCGATGGTCCTCTAGCCAGCCATTGAACTTCTTGATCAACTTTGTCGTTACCCAGTAATTTTCTCCTGAATTAGTCTTCAAAAGTTTTTATATGCTGCCGTGTAATCCAACCAAGATTTTTCTCCAGATTTGCGGACCGTAAAATATTCATGTGCTCGTCAATATACGGAGCCACCTTGGATGAATTCATAAGAACCGTGAAGTTTGCTTTGCTGATTTCACTATACGGGATGTCCATAACAGATTTCTTTCCCAGTGTGCCTTTTCCCTTTAGTCGCCCCTCATGGTGTGAAACCGGGAGCCCAATCGGATCAAGGTCAGGAATAAAGTCAACGCAAAAGTCAATGACCTCCTCTGTTACAAAGCCCTTGGCAATGCATCCTTCTGGCCGTGAACGGTTGCGAACGTACTTTTTCAAGACTCCAACGAACCTCTCAAAAGGAAACATATTGTGTAGAAAAACAGGACCCAAGATAGTAATTTCATTCATAATATGAACCAGCAGGTGTGTCATTATGTTGAAGAAGGAAGGTGGGAAGATCATCCCGAAGCTTACAAGGCATTCGACAATGTCTTTCTGTAGCTTTATCAGATTCTTTGGATTTATGGCCTTCTGTGAAATTTTATTCATGAACGCACAAAACTTTACGATTGCCAACCTTACATTCTCCGGTAGAACACCCCTCAGTACAACAGGAAGTAATTGTGTCATCAGGACGTGGCAGTCGTGCGACTTCAAGTTTAGGATTTTCTTCTCCTGCACGTTTATTATGCCTTGTATATTTGAGGAGTATCCTGTCGGGACCTCGATAGTGTTCAAGCAAGCAAGCAAACTTTCCTTCTCCTCTTTGCTGAGATTGTAGCTGGCAGGATTCAAATAGTGACGTCCTTTGTCTCTCTTTTTGGGTTCCAAGCCTTGTCGTTGTGTCAGCTCATGCATGTCGCGTCTTGCTGCCATTGTGTCTTTAGACTTCTTACTATGCACTCTTAGGAAGCCTAGTATGTTCACGCAAAGATTCTTCGACAGATGCATCACATCAATTGCGTTGTGAACCTGTAAGACTTGCCAATAAGGTAGGCTCCACAATATAGACTTTTTCTTCCACATTGGAGCATGTCCATGGTCATCCTTAGGAACAGGTTGGCTACCGTGACCCTTTCCAAATACCATCTTCACATCCTTGATCATCGAAAACACACGCTTTCCATTACGAAACAAAGGCTTAGGTCGAGTTTCGGACTGTCCTTGAAAATGTTTCCCTTTTTTTCTTAGGGGATGATCGGTAGGAAGGAATCGGCGATGGCCCATGTATATGCATTTCTTAGAATGTTTCAAGTAAACGCTATCTGTTTCTTCTAGACAGTGGGTGCAGGCACAGTATCCCATGTTCGATTGTCCCGACAGTTTTACAAGTGCAAGCCAATCATTGATGGTTACGAAAAGCAAAGCTCGGAGGTCGAAAGATTCCTGCTTATACTCATCCCAAACTTGTATGCATTCTTCCTTCCATAGTAGTAAGAGATCATCAATCAAGGGTTGCAGGAACACATCAATGTCATTGCCAGGTTCTTTTGGCCCTTCTATAAGCAACGGCATGATGATGAACTTCTGCTTCATGCACAACCAAGGAGGAAGGTTGTAGATACATAGCAGCACTGGCCATATACTATGACTGCAGCCAAACTCACCGAACGGATTCATCCCATCAGTACTAAGACCAAATCTTATGTTCCTTGGGTCTTTATCAAATTCAGGGTACTCTCGTTCAAGGTTTCTGCGGGGTGTCTCATCATACCGTCTTCCTTACGATCTTCTTTGTGCCACCGCATCATCTTAGCGTTATCTTTGTTCTTGAACAAGCGTTTCAGACGTGATATTATAGGGAAGTACCACAACAACTTTGCAGGAACTCTCTTCTTGACTGGCTACCCGTCAACATCACCTGGATCTTCTCGCCTGATCTTATACCGCATTGCTTTGCAAACTGGACAAGATTGCAAGTTCTCGTAATCCTTGCCGTGATACAGGATACAATCATTAGGACATGCGTGGATCTTCTGTATCTCCAATCCAAGTGGGCAAACAATCTTTTTAGCTTCGTATGTTGTCGACGGGAGCTCGTTACCCTCAGGAAGTATGTTCTTTACAATGGTTAATAGCTCATTGAATCCCTTATCGGTGACACCATTAGTTGCCTTCCATTTCAGCATCTCCAGCGCTGTACCCAACTTCTTCTGCTCAGGTTTGCAACCAGGGTACAATAGCTTTCGGTGATCCTCCAACATGTTCTTAAACTTCTTCTGCACCTTCGCAGTTTCACTGTCTTTATGTGCATCAAGCAACACCTGACCTAACTCGTCTGGTGGCTCCTCTTCTGCAACATTTGCTTCACGCTCGTCCATTGGTTCATCGTGAAAGCCACCAACTTCATGAAGAAATGCCCAGTCTGGAATGTCATTGTTATCATCATCTTCTTCATTATCTTCCATCATAACTCCATGTTCACCATGTTTGGTCCAAACGTTGTAGCTTCTCATGAAACCTCTATATTAAATATGGGACCATAGAGTATCCCTTTTCTTGTATTCCTTCATATTTTGGCAAACAGTGCACGGACAGAACATTAAACCCTTTGGTGATCTGTTGGCCTCTGCTGCATTGAGAAAAGATTTTAGGCCGTTAATCCACGCTAATGTGGCTCGGCCGCCGTACATCCATTGCCGGTCCATCTGCAAGATTTATTGAACATAAACATATATTTCCACAACTCCAACATGCAACACGATCAAGGTTAAAAAATAAAACATTACAAACATAATTTATTCAAAGCAACATAAATTTCTCCACTTCCAACATGCAACACGATCAAGGTTCAAAAATAAAACATTACAAACATAATTTATTCAAAGCAACATAAATTTCTCCACTTCCAACATGCAACACGGCCTAGATGTTCAACCATCCTTAGGATGCTCTGATATATTTTTTCCTGATGCGTCAGATGGTGGAACTTGGTTTGGTGGTGATGGAGCGTAGCATCGCAACAGATCTTCAAGATCGAAACCAGGTTCCTCACCCCTTGCAACACATTCTTCGTGTTTCTTTTGTAAGAAAGAAAGTTGTGCTTTCACCCAAGGTCCTGGTTTTTTCGATTTCTCTTTAGGTACTACTGGAGTTTTACCCTTCCCGTGAGACGAACGACGATCACCATTTCACTGGTACCACTACCTCCGGCGGAAGCCGTATTGATATGCCCACGAGACTTTTATTTCTCAACAAAAGAATAACATTTTCTTCAAAATGTATTACCATGACAAATTAACTTAGAAGTAAAGATTACATAACATTTCTAATTAAAATTAAAAAACCAGAATAATAACATGTCACTGCAAAATAATTCGAAAAAAAGTAACTTTAAACGTGTCATATGCAAACTATCTAGTAAACACTTTATCTAAATTGAAATTGTCAATTCCACATATCTTAAATTAATATACAAATAATATGTACAAATAAAAAAGACATGACGTATTTAAAAAATTAGATTAATAATATGTACAAATGTCACTATAAAATAACTTTAAAAAATTACTCTAAACATGTCATATACATAGTATCTGCTAAAGCTTCTCTAAAACTCAACGAATCGATCGTATATATCTACAAATAAAAAAAATATGCACATTCTCTCACGTCCTAAAATCACTAATTTCTCTATGTAGAAACCATAAAACGAAAAATAAACATCGTGAAAGAAGAGAGGATGAAGTTGCTAACCTTTGACGCACTTAGATGAGTGAAATCCTCACAAATTTTGAAAAAAATGGGCAAAACTCCCCACCTAGCATGCCATGGACAGAGGAAGAAGCTCGAGCTCGATCTGAGCTCAGGGAGGAAGAAGAGGGGCTGATATAGCCGTGCCAAGTTAGTACCGGCTGGTAACACCAGCCAGTACTAAACTTTGACAGTTAGTACCGGCTGGTGTTACTAGCCGGTACTAACTTGGCACGGTCAAGTTAGTACCGGCTGGTAACACCAGCCGGTACTAACGTGTCATCTGCCCGTTGGTGGGTGGGGACAGTGATGCATGTTAGTACTGGCCGGTATTAACTTGGCATTTTTGGCACTGTTGCCTGGAGCCGGTACTAAAGGGGACCTTTAGTACCGGCTCCGCCCAGCCGGTACTAAGGGAGAGGGACCGAAAGTCGTTTCTCCTGTAGTGGATATTTCTATCTATACTACCAAATATACTATAACACTCCCCCGCAGTCACAGCGGGAGCATCGCAGACGGTGAGACTGGAGAAGAAGCCGAAGGCGGGAGCCGACGGACTTACAGCCCCTCGCAGTCACAACGTGGGCGCGGTGCGGATGCTGCGACTGGAGAGAAAACCGGCGAGTATCTCATGCGGATGGTAGCCCTTTGTGCCGATGTCGAGGTAGCCGAGCTAGAGGGCGAGGAGCCATGGTTGATGATGCCGTGCGTAGGATAGCCGTGGTCGACGTAGAGCTGTCGAGGTTGCCGAAGACGAGGTAGCCGCACAAGAAGCCGCGGGCGCACGAGGAGGCGTCATGATGGTGGCGTAACGGAGAGGACGCCGGAGACGAAGATGGCAACGTGTCGAGGTAGTCGTAGAGGGAGCGATGCTGAAGTCGATGCGATCAAGCCATCAGGTGAGGCATGCCCGGGTTTGCCAGGCTCGGGAACGCGTCGGGGACGATGGGCACGCACCGGTGTTCCCAATACCGGACGTGCAAGGGAGGACGCATAACCAGACGCCGTCACTGAGTGGACTAGCAGAGAAGGCCTCCAAAGCGGTCAAAGGTGTTGAACGATGGGGTAGAAGATGCCGACGCTGCAGTTGCTTGGAGTAGAGGCGATGGCGACACTGGCGATGGTTGTGCTGGACGAAGCGAGGAGAGCCCGAATCTTCCAGCGCAAGGCCGGACGACCCAGGCGACGCGGTGGCGGTGCTCGAAGGAGACGATGAAGAACTCGAACGGCTTGATGAAGACCATGCGCGAAGGACGCAGCGACGCTTAGTCGACGACGAGGTCGTGGACATGGTCGGCGACGGTGAGGAAGCAACGGCAGAGAAGACCACGGGTGGCTCAACTGCTGCCCGAAGAGGCAAAGCAGCGGCAGCCCTCCGCACTCGGTGAACAAACGCACACGACAAAGACGGATGTCACGGGAGCCGGGTGGGTCACGCACGTCGGCTGATCAGGCCGAACTACGTGAGGCGAGACAACGGTGGACAAAGTCGGTGAAGGCGTCCCAATCTGTGGAGGCAAAGACGAGCCAGCGAAGGTTGACGTGCGGAAGAAGCGGCGATGTAGGCGGCGGTGCAAACAAGCGCACCCAGGTGCCGGCCATCTCGCCATGCCGCACAGTCGTAGGGGAAGAAGAGACCGGTGAAGTCGATGCCGAAGTCGTGGAGCATGGTCGACGGGCGGTGGGCGACTCAATCCCGAATCAGTGATCGGGCAAAAGAAAAACATGCAGTAGCAGATCTTCGTGTAAACCTCAGGGGTGCGCGTAGCAAAAGGAGCCCTCATCCTCTATCTCTTTCTTCTTTGCCCACGACGGTCAAACACCATAGGGCGAGAGACAGGGAGAAAGAATCGAGGGATGAGGGAGCAATCTGGTGGCTAGCGGTGTGGACGGGGAGTCGGGGCGAAGCTGTAGGTCCCGCGGGTCGAGCGACGAGTGCTGACTGGCGACGGGGGAGAGGGGTTCCACCTGGACGGGCGGAACGGATCCCGCCGGGATGGCACGGGAACGGCTGGCAGCGACGGGGGCGCAGTCGATCCGCGGTGGTGGAGGGTTCGACGGGGCGGAGAGGCGGCGCCGTGAGGGAATCCGCCCGCTGCGACTGGGCGCACCATGCGAAGGCCCATGCCACCTCCACGGCAGCACAGGGAAGATTACAGGGAGGCCGCGGCTGCCACCACGACAGCGCGTCTGCCACCACGGCCCATGCCACGTCCATAGCGGAGGGAAGGAGGTACACTTCGATCTGCTTGCTGCTTGACGCGGTACGGCGGCGGACTAACTGGATCTGCCATGGAGGAGGGCGCTGCCCCCAGCAGAGGTCATGGGCGACCTCCCCGGGGGCGCGCTAGGAGGCCGTCGAGGGGGCGGGTTGGAGGCGTGCCGTTGGGGACGATCGGCGACGCAGAGGAAGAGGGCAGGGTGCCGGCGGCGCCGGCAGCAGCGGAAGATTTAGCCTAGGATCTCAAACCCTAATCTCGTGATACCATGTAGGAGAGTAGAGAGATGCGTATAATATTGTGGATGTATTGCATTGAGGCCTCGGCCGGTATATATGAGAGTACTAAGACTTGGGGGTAAGGCAACCCCTCAGGATACATATGGCAGTCTATGATATTTCTATCTATACTACCAAATATACTCTAACAGCAATGCATATGTCGGTGAGCACATCGTCAAGGACACGTAGCGCGGGGTCCTCACGGAGGTCGACCCTGTGCGCGACGCCAGCCTTGTCAGTGACAGGGGCGGCCGACGGGCCGAGGTCGAAGTACTCGCGGCTGACGACATATGGCGATGATCTTCGTGGCGAGCACGGAGCCCAATCGTATTGGAACCAATACGATGGAAGGTACGAAAGAAAACGTAGGTTAAGGTTTTTGGATTTAATGAAGGGATTGGTGATGGGAACGGTGCCGGGTGAAACAAATTGTGTGGGTATTGTGGGTGGGTAAAGAAAATTACTGGTGAAAAAGAGTCTGATGTTTCTCTCGATTCCTTCAACGAAGTGAATCAAAAAAGTCTGATGTTTCCCTCGATTCCTTCAACGAAGTGAATCTCCCAACTCTCCTTTTCACCAGTTCGCTTACGCCTAGTGGGTCCGGTGTACCTTACATGTGGGCCGTCGTGAGGGGTACGAGGGTAGACTTTTGGGTGAGAATTGACATCAATTCTTTCGTTTTTTATAGTATAGATATATGTCCTAAGTCAAATCATTTACTTTAACCAAGTTTACTTTGCCGGCTTGTACCTATCGCATCTTTATCAATGAAATAAATAGGCACTGTCCTGTGCCCATTCGTTTAAAAAATATATCGAATCAATTGATGTTTTTAAGTGATTGCCAGAGGCCCAGAGCTCTAGTGAATTTTGGCCCAGCCAGAAAAATATCAAGACACACTCCATACCTTTGACGTATGCTGTGATTTTCATCTTATCTGTGTTCTTTTGTTAGATGCACATATAGTCAACAGATATCACATCAGATCACTACTGATGTCTCAAGTGGTTTAATGAAGGGATTGCATGATATTGACACTCAAAAAATGACAGGCAAATAATCAGTAAGAGAAAAATATAGGGAGTAGGTCCATAGGCGAAATCGCTACAGGCAATTTTGGTGGAGGGGCAGGCAAAATCGCATTTTATGGCAGCCGTTCCGCGGAATCTGCCTGACCGGAGCAAAAGAAGTGCCACCAAACGCACACACACAAAAATTGACGAGCGGTCGAGCGCATATCTATTTCCATCTCAACCACGTAGCTTAAATTGAAGTTTTTTTAATTACTAGGTTAGTGCATGTGCGTTGCTACGGGTAAATAAATTCCCTCTATGAGATAAGATTAGAATGATACATAATGTCACACAACAATTAATTTAAAATGGGAGGTTCTAAAGTGGAGTTTGCTTGCCACAAATAATCCAAGGAAAAGAAATTAATTTCAGCAGATTCACAGTATGTATTTGAATGCCTTTTTTCAGGTTCTTGAGTGTAGATATTCAAATGGATGAAGTCTAAAGTAACCCACTTCAACTACACACATCGAATTGAAGCCCTAATTTGTAACAGAATGGTATCAGCCACCATTAAGCCTTTCTCATCCAACATCTCAAAACTTAATAAGATCAGGAAAAGACCAACAAAATGATTCAGTTATTAGAGATCATTGAATAAGTTGTAGTTTGCAAGTTAAAAACTCCTACGGCAAAGCTGACATGCACATGAAGTTCTTCCCAATTCGATATTAAAAGAGAAATAACATCTTTCCGTGCAGGATAAACAGAATTGCTAGAAGATTCACATAGACAAAAGAAAACTATTATAGGTTTCTTTTAACAAGCGAGCCTTCTGTGAATAAACTGGTATAACCTGATTAACAAGACTACAATGTATCAGTCATATTATTCTGAAGCTTATTTATCTATGTGAACTCAAAAAATAATGCCGCATGTGCAGTGCACAAAAATTAAGAGTTGTTACTTAGGAGTAAAACAATCAAATTGGTACTAAAATTGTCATATATTATACGAAGCTTTGAAGTGCTAAGCATCGACGACTCCAACTTATTGGTAATTAAAGTTCACAATCCATTGTAATCTGGTGAAGGCAGTTTAGTAGCATATCCTACCAGCATATGAAAGTATATCTATATTTGCGAAAGCTGAAACCCAACATATCTACTGTAGGGATTCGGGGAGGCTACGCTAGCACAAAACAAAACCGTGTACCCCGAAACCAGGAACAACTGCAGTTATAGATCTCAGATCGTTACCCTACTCGCAGAT
>WEIB01000851.1:0-27340 GCA_015476505.1 Urochloa ruziziensis
CCACTCATGGCTCGAGATCCGTCCCAGTCTCGTTGCCATGGTTCGTGCACAGTCTTTCAGTGGAACGAAACACGAAAGTCTCTATGCTCACTTGCAGGTTTTTGAAGGGAATTGCTCTCTTCTTATTATACCCGGCGTCAACCAAGACACCATACGATGGAAACTTTTCCCATTTTCTCTGATGGGAAATGCAAAATCTTGGTACGACCGGACTGCAAGAAGATTTAGCGGAGATTGGATCAAATTGAAGGACGAGTTTTGTCTGTTCTTTTACCCTGTCTCCAAGATCTTGAAGCTCAGAATTGAGCTGATGACATATCAGCAAGGCGATGAGTCACTTGGAGCCACGTGGGAGCAGTTCATAAAATTGGCCAACTCAGGGCCACCGCATAACATTCCAGAGGAAATGCTTATGCAGCATTTTGTTGGTGGATTGAAGCCGGAAAATGTGTAGTTCTTGAACATCACTTCCACAGGGTCAGTGCTATACAGGACAGTGGATGAGGTACGAGAGATCTTGGAAAAGGTTCTCAACTCTACCGAGTACACTGGCGTTTTCGATGACCCACCAACACCGCCAACACCACCAACAACCCCCACAGACAAACAGCCACTTCTCACCCTCACATTTGATCCGCCTCCTCCGATCATAGAGGAAGTGCTCGAACACAAGTCCACAGACCAAGAAACTATTCTTGACTGTCACACCCAGATTTACACAAAACCTGGATGTTGCCATATGTGTGCCCAGGAAGTCCACACAACACATATAGCTTACAAATATGGTATTACAGAGAACACAATGCTCGAATAAAACAATTTACATCAGAGTTTACAGAAATTACACAGCGGAAGTCTATTTATTCAAGTTCTTCTAGTCGCGCCTCAAGTCCACAGGGACACCAACTAGTTGACCACAGCTCAGATGTACGAAGGGTCTTCTGGTAAATCTTCAGCCACTGCCTCACAAGCTGCTCCTTCTGATTACCCGTCTGGGATTTTGTTGATTGAATACAAGTGTAAGTATTCCATCATACTTAGCAAGTATAACACAGAGGTATGAAAAGCTTAAAAGGCTTGACACGGTTGAACTGCATTTAGCACTTTTAGTTGGTTCATTTTAACATTATCCAACTTACTACAAAGTGAGTAACTCCCAGTTGTAAACCCATTAATAGAGTGTAAGTATAATTACAGGAATAAACATCATCTTCATTAAGAGAGCCACTAATCAGAAAGGATCCAGACCGCTCGTGACCGTGAGCACGGCTATCATGATAGATTTACACTCTGCAGAGGTTTCGACCTTTACCCAACCGTTAGCGTAAAAGCTCAAAGAGCTTTCAACCCAACCACGCACATACAGCACTTCCGAGGTGTGAGAAGTTTTTAAGATGGTGCTCCTGTTACGTTACATCGAATGGAATCCTCACTTGACTAAGCATGTGCATAGGGATGCTACAAGGTTTTTCACTAGACACCCTAACAAGCACAGTAGCCGTTTTGGTCCAACTTGCAGCGCATGACCCCAAGGCATCGAGATTGACTTACGCCTATGGATAAACGCACCATAGGGGGATCAATGGCGTCCAGAGCATGGGCATTGCCCTTTTGGTGCAACGTGTGGAGTTCCCATCACACAGGGACTCCCAGCACGGGACTGTGCCTAATGAGACATAGCCAACGGATCTCAGAGCGCAGGTGAGTCCGTTCTCGATGGATCAAGTCCATGCTTGCACCGCAAGCTCCCCACGTATGCCTTTCGGTAACCACTGGCAAGCTAGAGACGTGCGAGCTACTTGACCAAGACCAGAGCCATAATAGTTCCGGCGGCGGCAGCTAGTTCCTGGGTTGCCGCTTTCCAAACCGGACCTTACGGAGAGACACTAGAGCATTCACGAAGCAAAGCTCTAGCTCTCTGAACCATGTTGCTAAAAAGCAAGTTTTACCATCATGTTGAAGTGAACCTTTAAATCAATATTAACACTTAAATAAAGGTGACAGTAGATGCGCTTAGCAAAGACTACCCATAAATGCATAAACCCGGGGTGTCAAGGAATTGGGTATTAAAGCTAGGATCAACCTCAAGGTAATCAGAATTAGACACATGCAAGTATGAAACAATTAATTTCAAAGGTGTGTGGGAAGCAAGGTGTCACACCCAATTTACACAAAATCCGAGTGTCGCCGTATGTGTGCCCAGGAAGTGCACACAACACACATAGCGTACAAATATGGTATAAACAGAGAACACAATGCTCGAATAAAAGGTTTTACATCAGACATAGTCTTACACAAATAACACAGCGGAAGTATATTTATTCGACTCTCTCTCAAAAAGGAAACTGATGGCGCCTCGTTCCACAGGGACGCCGACTGGTTGACCCCAGCTCAGAAGTACGGAAGATCCTCAGGGAAGTCCGCAAGAGCGGCGTCGTTCACTGCTCCTCCATCTGTTACCCGTCCGGGATTTGTTGATTGATCACAAGAGTAACTATCCCACATACTCAGCAGGCATAGCATGGGTATATGAAAGGCTGAAAGGGCTGACTCGGGTTTACTGCGTTAGAACTTTTAGTTGATTCGTTTTAATGAGCACTAGATTACTACAAATTTGTGTCAACCCAGTTGTGAACCCCATTAGCATAGAGTATGTATAATTACAGAAATAACATCAGATTAACAAAAGGAGCCACTAATCAGAAAGGATCCAGACCGCTCGTGACCGTGAGCACGACTATCATGATAGATTTACACTCTGCAGAGGTTTCGCCCTTTACCCAACCGTTAGCATAAAAGCTCAAAGAGCTTTCAACCCAACCACGCACGAACCACACTTCCGAGGTATGAGTGCATAGGGACGCTACAAGGTTTTTCACTAGACACCCTAGCAAGCACAGTAGCCGTTTTGGTCCAACTTGCAGCGCATGACACCAAGGCATCGAGATTGACTTACGCCTATGGATAAACGCACCATAGGGGGATCAAAGGCGTCCAAAGCGCGGGCATCGCCCTTTCGGCGCAACATGTGGAGTTCTCAATCGCTGAGATTCCCAGCACGGGACTGTGCCTAACGAGACATAGCCTACGGATCTCAGAGCGCAGGTGAGTCCGTCCTCGATGGATCAAGTCCATGCTTGCACCGCAAGCTCCCCACGTACGCCTTTCGGTAACTACTGGCAAGCTAGAGACGTACGAGCTACTTGACCAAGACCAGAGCCATAATAGTTCCGGCGGTGGCGACTGGTTCCTGGGTTGCCGTTTTCCGAACCGGACCTTACGGAGAGACACTAGAACAAAGCACACAACACTTGCTCTAGCTCCCTGAGCCATGTTGCTAAAAGCATCTTTTAACGTTCAAATTGAGGTGAACCATTACTCAGTATTAACATTTATTTGGAGGGTGACAGTTGCGGCGCCTAGCAAAACTACCCTCAATGCATAACCCTGGGTATACAAGGTATAAGGTAAAGACTAGGTACAACCTTAGGGTTTAACAGATTTAGTCACATGCATACATGAGCAATTTAATTAATGTGGATAGGAAACAAGGATTATCCATGCTATACTTGCCTTCCTCGAGGTGCTGCTGCTGCGGGTCTTGCTCCTCGTAGCCCTGGTCGTACGTGAACTCGAACGGGTCACCGGCTGCCACACGAATCACCACACAAGCATCCATACAAGCCGGTACATGCAAGCAATGGTAAACTATTAGAACAGTACACCAAACAGTAGCAAAAGAACAAAAGAAGGTTGAAAAACTACTCTACGCTTCGCTACGAGCACGTGAGCGCAAGAATCACTCTAATCGGAGCTAAAACGCGAAAACTACGCTAAAAACAAGTCGCAGGGACTCGCTGGCAAAGATCTGAAACTAACAGGGGCCTAAACAAAGGAAAAAGGACCTATCTGCGAGAAATCTATAACTGCGCTGGAGCAAAACGCAAAACAGAGAAAACGCGGGGGTCTTTCCGCAAAAGGGCTGACGGCGGCGGGGCGGCTGACGGCCGGCTGGCGTCAGCATGACGCCGTCTGCTGACGTCGGCGGCGCGGGCGAAGCTGACGGCGGGGCGACGGCGGCTGGCGCAACGCTGACGCCAGCGCAACGCCGTCTGCTAGCATCAGCGGGGCGGCAGCGCGGGCGCACTGTGCCGTGGACCGGCGCGTGGACCGCGCGACGGCCGCGGTCCACGGTCCACGATGGACCGGGGCGCGTGCCCCTTCGCACGATTTGATCTGGGCCGTCCGGATCAAATCCAGCGGCGGGCGGCGCTCCGGCGCGCCAGGTCGGCGGCGGCCGGTGGGTGGCGCGGCGGCGCCATGGCCGGCGACGCCATGGGGGCCCGTTCAAGCGCTGGGGGTGCGGGGAGGGGTGTGGAGCTCACCGTGGCGACGCGGAGCTTACCACGGCGTCGATGGAGGCGACGGCGTCGAGCTTCGGGGACCGGGGGCGACGGCGGTGAGCGGCGGCGCTTCGGGTTTTCGACGGCGGGTGGCGGCGCTAGCACGGAGAGCGGGCGAGGGGGGCTAGGGCCTGCACGCAGAGGTGGAAAAGGGGCAGGGTTCACAGGCGTCGGGTTTAAGAAGGGAAAGGGGGCGCGGCGGCCGCGGGGTAACGCCCCTGCCTTCAATGGCAGGTGAGCGGCGGCGGCGGCGGTGATTGCGGGCGGCGGCCGCGGGCGGGGACGGGGCTGACAGGCGGGGCCCGCCTGTCAGGGGCCGTTGGCGGCGGGGAGCAGAGCGGGCGCGCGCTGGGCCGAGGGAGGCGCGCACGGCGGCTTGGTCGGCCGGCCCAGGGGAAACGCGGGGCGCGCGCGGGCGGGGGCGAGCGGCTGGGCCGTGCTGGCGGGCTGTGCACGCGGGGAAGGAAAAGGGGGGGGGAAGGTTGGGCCGGGCTACTGCCTGGGGAAGAAGGGGGGAAAGAAAGGACAGGGGGCAAAACCAGACTTTGGGAAAGAAGGGAAAAAAACAAGGAAAGACAAGCCAACTCAAGCAACCAAAAATTATGCAGCAGGCATGAATGCAACATACATGTTCCTAAACCTTATATTTGATTTTAATTCCTTGAAAAAGTTTTACACCCTATATTCATTATGAGCACTTATATAAAAACAATTAAATTACTAGAGATTTCATAAAGGCATTTTTAGGGTGTTACACAAGGGTTGTCCATGCCATACTTGCCCTAAATCCAATTAATAATTGCTCTGGATCTTCAGCTCTTGTTGTTCGACATCCTCGAACGAAGTTCCTTCTCCTACTCATAGCAATCATCCGAAGCAATCACTCTAGAGCAAACATACAAGCAATAAACAGAGACAACTAAGAACAATACATCAATCAAAAGAAAATCTTTGAAACAACGTTCTAAATGACAGGGCTCGATCGAAGGACACGCGACCGCGAAGAAACGCTTAAGGCGGACTACGGGTGAGAAGAAACAACTATCGAAAGGTTTCTGATTACCGAGCAAAGGACTACATGCTGGATATATTATAATTAAGTAAAATCATGTGCATAGGTTATTTCAAAGAAATACCCTATTTGTAATTAACACAAATTATATTTGCATATCAACACATGAGTTGAACTTAGCCAATTTTATTTAGCAACATTAAAGTATAAGTTAAACCAATTAAACAGTTAACTTTAGAAAAGTAAAGTATATGGTACATCTAATCGAACAACTTTATTATTCGTGTTCCACTAATCAATTTATTATTAGAACTAAATTTAGATAGTATTAGTCATATTAACTTTATTCTTTAAAAACTGAAGTATAACCTATTTAACTTTTATTTAGAAAACCATATGAAATATGTTAATCAAATTAACACTTAATTTAGAAACACGAGGTGTGGCTCTAATTGAATTTTATTTAGGAAACACAATTAAATAGCTTTAGTCAAATTAACATTAATTATGAAAGACCGATATGTAAACATAATTTGCTTTTAGTAGGAAAAGGCATTCAATTTGGTATTAATCAAATTAATTCCAAATTTAATTATAAAAGCAATTTTCATGGTAAACAACACCTCTAAGGTATGCTTTGTGTTATTACGAATCTAACGCAACTTGAACGGATCGAAACGGAGCTAAAACGTGGATTCTATGGGGGTAAACAAGGCTGCAGGGACCTAGTCGCAAATAACTATAGATTTGAAGGGGTAACAGAGAAGATTCACAAGACACAGTGAATAGTCACTGCGAAATGGCAAATTTTCAGGGTTAGATATATAGAAGATCATGTCTCGGGTTAAACTGAGAGCATCTATTGTTTGAAGGGGGTTTTCTGTAAGACAACAAAGACTCAAAGGAATCTTTGGGAATTACGGAATTTTTTAGGGGCCTAAACGAGAAAGAGACATCTTCTTCCTCTAGAATCCCACGGCCGGCGGCTCTGGACGCCAAATCGCCGGTGCTCCGGCGCACTACGGCCGGCGGGGCGGTGGGGGATCGGGAGAGAAGGTCAAGGGGGTCTCGTTGGGATGCTCACCGACGATGGACGTGGACGGGGACGGCAGGAATTCCGGTGGCGAGCGGCAGCTCGGGTGGCAAGGGGCGGCGGCGCTCCGGTGGCCGGGCGGGGTCGGCGAGTGGCGGCAGAGGTGCGGCTCCGCGTGGCGGAGGTCGTGGCGAGGCAGGCTCGGCGCGGCCGGCAACGGAGGCGGCGGACCGAGCGCGACGAGGGCCGGCGGCGGCGCTTGGTCCGGCGACGGTGCTGCAGGCGGCGCTCCGGCGAGGAGGAGGCAACGCAGTCGGGCGGACGGGGTGCGGCTCGGCGCGGCGGAGCTTGTGGCGGCGACGGTTTTGCCCGGCGGGCAACAGAGGCGGCTGATTCCGGCGGCGGCGCACGGCTTCGGCCGACTGGTGCGGCGGCGGCGCTGCGTAGCAGGGGAGCAGGGGGGAGAGGACGGCGGCAGCGCGGAGCGGCAGCGGGAAGCTCGCGCGGAACCCTAGATGACGACCTTTACAGGCGCGGGGCGCGAGGATGGCCGGGCGCGGGGGCCGAGGAAGGCCGGTGGCGGCGGCGGCGGCCTGCTGGGCCTAACGGGCCGAGGCAGGATTAGCGGGTCGGGTCGGGCGGGGATGGCTCGGCCCGATCCGTTAGGGTTAAGGATTTTCTTTTTATTTTCGGGATAATATATTTTCAGTGCAAAAACAAATCTAGAAAATTCCAGAAAATGTTTTTAATGCACGAAAAATACCCAAAAAATCCCAAAAATTCTACGAAAATTCCTAGAGGTATATTGCGACACGAGGAGTCCAAATAAAATAATAGAAGCTCGTGAAAAGAACTTTAGAGCCTTCTAATAAATAGAAAGAGTTCTAGGAAAAGGAGAATTAAATTCCGGAAAAGTCCAGAAAATTCTCGGAAGAACCTAGACGTCGCATAAACGCATTTTAAAAGCTCTGCACTCATGAAACACCAAAATGCATCAGCATGAATGCAACACACATAACAAACATATTTAATTTCAAAAGAACAACCAATTGTTTTTCTTGCACTTAATTCCCTGTAAAGCGAATAAATGTTGGAAAAAGTTTTAAAATTATGAGAAATCATTGTTTATTTTTTCTTTCTAATCACATCCTGAAATCCAACAATTTCAGGGTGTGACAGAACTGCCCCCCTTAACAGGAATCTCGTCCCGAGATTCAGGAGAAAGGCTAGCAAGAAAAGGAAAGGTTTATGGGTTTCACTGCTTCACATATTCTTGTCTTGCCCTTCGTACTTCCATAGGATGTGTGTTGGTGATTCTTGAATCCCTTGTTGCAAATTCATCGTTAGGTAATCCATGGAGTCATTCTCGAATGTACCACCATGTGATGATCCCTATAGAGAACCTTAGTATAAGTTTGTTGAAGTTTCTCAATCACGCTTCATGTTACTTCATTCCCTAGCTTTCCTTCTTCCTTCATGGACTTGCTCGTGTGGTTCCAAGGATGTGAATCAACTTCCTTCTGTAAAGTGATTTGAGTAGAGCTGGTTTGATTGTCCTATTACTCTCTTAGTCTTTACTGGCTTGTCTGATGTTGATCCTTTCTTCATCCGTCATCAATGTTGTTGTCTTCTTCTCGCTTTAACTCCTTATCTACGTCGCATCTACACCCCTTAACAAGTTCTTTCCAAGGTTCAAATTGAGCTTGGTAAGGGTGAGCTTCTTCCCTTAACTCATTTCACTACTTTGCTTCCTGGGTCTCCTGCCTTCTATGGTTGAAATTCTTTGACAGAGGTACTCCAATCCACGAGGATCATAGTCTGAGTTCTACCCTAATCTTGGGTAACTCCTTCTCCGACTGATCCCTTTTTTTTTGCGAACACCTTCTGCTCTTTGTCGATAACTGAACGGTATCGTTGTAACGCCTCGGCTTTCATTAGACTGGCTTCACTCTGGGGATATGGAAGGCCATGGTATTCTCAACATTGACATGCCCATGAATGCTTAACATCCTCATGTTGTAGTTGCGCCTCTAGCTCTGACACTCTACAACTTCTCTTATTCCTTTGACTATTCCATGCTTCAACAACCTGTCTTTTTCCTGGTCCCGGGTGAACCTTACCTTTGTCGTCTCCATAGTGGGAGGGGACGATAATTCACATTGCATCCTTCCTTGTCGGGCCTCAGCTTGTATGGCTAAGAGTTCCTCGTAGTTGAATGGTGGCGGGGACGGGGATGTTGTAATCAAGACCTTACGATTTTCTTCGTTGTAGTTGTTGAGGAGTGGGACTTGTTCCATCATAACTCGTCTGATTTTCTTCATAGTTTGGGCCACCATGTGAAACACTTGACTCTATACTTCCATAAGCTATGTCGTCTTAAGATGGTATGAAATAGTTGGCGCATCGTCTCCGCGGGCACTTTTGGCATTGCTCCCGATGGGGTTTCTCATCTTCAGCCTCTAGTGTCAAACTGTGTAGAATCTTCGATCTTCATCTTTCTCATTTCCAGAGTCGTCCTTCGAAGAGAGGTAGATGGGAGAAAAGCAAGAAATAGGGTGGGAACGAGAATTCTATAAGGCCTTCTTTTCTTGGACTTGTCCCGGGTGTTGATGATTGCAGATGCTTGTCGTTGATGTTGATGTTGTCTGTCTTTCTTTCCTCTTTGTCTTTCTGTTACTGGGTCATACTTGGAGAGAAGTAGATGGGAGGAAAGTAAGAATTAGGGTGGGAAAGAGAATTTTGTAGTACCTTCTTTTCTTCGACTTGCTTCATGTGTGCCTGGCTGCAGATGCTTGACTTTGATGTTGGTGTTGCCTTCACCTTCTATGTTGGTGTTGCCTTCATCTTCTCATCCGAGATGCTACCTTTGATTAGAGAGAAAGAAAGAAGGATGACAAGGAGGTGGGAGGAATAGAAGAAGAGCCCCAGCTAGGCAACTGATGTTGTTGTAGGTAGAAGACCCACAATACACCAACAATCAATACAAAGAAACAAATCACACAAGGTCATAAAACCAAGCATCATCACGCAAACACAGAACTCCAACAGTCAACAATTGTTAGTCGATGCTATGTGTTGTTAGTAAGGCTTCCAAGGGGTACTCCTAACTCCTAAGCAACGTTCTAACGTCATGCTTGAACCAACATTTGAATGGGTGGTGTGGAACACCTGAAATGAGTGTAGAAAAGAGACTTTGGAATCTAAAAGACTCAGGGATAGACTCCAAAGAGAACCAATAAGTGTCAAATGAGAGAAAATTCATACTCTCGTATGAATGTTGAGGAGGAGATTAATAAACGATAAAGACCAAGGCAAGTACCAAGACAAATTGAATAGACAAAGATACAAAGCGGGATGGAAGAAATCATAGGTCAAGGAATCAACAGGGAGGGGTTGGATAGACAAGGATCTTGGGCTAGCAACATCACCGATAAATCAAGAAGGTGAGATGCAGGAGTTAGATAAGATAGGAAGTAAGGGTTGAGTAATAGCAAACACGAGGTGGGGATGAGAGACGAACAGTCAAGGATAAGAAGTAAGCGATCAAGGTGTGCATAAGTGGTCAAGGAGTAAGAACAGTTCACTGAGGGAGCAAGGATAATATGGAGAAAGTTTTGATGGTAAGGAGGACCTTAGAAAATGACCATTTCTATCTAGGCTGTGGTCCTACAGTCAGCATGGCTCTGATACCAATCAGTCACACCCAGATTTACACAAAACCTGGATGCTGCCATATGTGTGCCCAGGAAGTCCACACAACACATATAGCTTACAAATATGGTATTACAGAGAATACAATGCTCGAATGAAACAATTTACATCAGAGTTCACAGAAATTACACAGTGGAAGTCTATTTATTTAAGTTCTTCTAGTCAAGCCTCAAGTCCACAGGGACACCAACTGGTTGACAACAGCTCAGATGTACGAAGGGTCTTCTGGTAAATCTTCAGCCACTGCCTCACAAGCTGCTCCTTCTGATTACCCGTCCGGGATTTTGTTGATTGATACAAGTGTAAGTATTCCATCATACTTAGCAAGTATAACACAGAGGTATGAAAGGCTTAAAAGGCTTGACATGTAACACTGCATGTGTTTAAGGAAAAATTAATCATCATAATTAAGCACTAATGAGAAGAAATATAATGGATTAAAGGAGGTTTGACCAAATAAGTCAACATGAGGGTTGACCAAAGTAAACTATGATGAAATGGGTCCAAACATGAGCAAATGAGTAAAAGTGATCAAATTTGAGTTAAAGAAGTTGAAATTTTGGTTTAAACTCAAAATTTGAGGCACTTTTCAATAAAGGTCAATTATGGCTAAGTTACCATGTTGGAGTGGCCACATCTTGAAATTTTTCTTGAACACATGACCTTGGTCCAACATGAAAAAGTACCTAAGAGCTATGAATTTTCATTTGGTTATGTTGACCTAGAGTGAAAAGTTGATTTGAGTTTTTAAACTAGAGCGAAAAGTTTGAATCCAGGGCTGTTTCGGTTGAAACTTAGAAATTCTGCTAAGTCTGGAAAACAGCACTAAAGGGTCATGTTCAGAGATAGATTTCTCCAAATTTTTCATATGAAGTGTACCACTTGTTCATCCAAAATGTAATCTTGGATACTTGTACTTGCACCACACCAATTTTGGGCATAAACAAACAAGGTTTGCTAATTATTTGGAGCTTCAACTTTTGGATGAATTGCACCCAAACTCTGAAAAACGTGATGAACACAGACAAACTGTTGATGGCCGAGTTTTTCTCCAAATGTTCAGAGATCGATTGTGATCGATTGATTGATCCTTTGGCCGAACAAGTTATACAACAATTGAAGCACTATGTACCAGCATGAACTTTGGTTTTTGGATCAAAGGAAGTTTGTATTGGGATTTAAGAGAAATTAAGATGGGGAGCTCGGCACGGTGAAGTTTGAATGCGCCACACGTCGACGAACCGCGAGGACGAAGCAGACACCCAAGCAAGAGGTGGACGCCGCCACGACGGTGAAGGTTTGAATTTCGACAGCGCCGTCGTCATCCACTCGTTCTTGTCCCCGTTCCCGCTTGTCCCGGCCGCCAGCGCTTCGCCGTCGCCCCTGCCGCCATCGAGCCGTCCTGGCTCGTTCTTCCTCCACCACCGCCGCCGCAACCACCTAGCCGACGACCCCGAGCCCTCAAACCCCGACGAGCTCCGCCCAAACGCTGCCACCGCCCGTCCCCTGTTCCGCCGCCCGCCTTAGCCGCCCCCAAGGTGAGCTCTATCCTCCCGGCCGTTTCGTTCTCGGACAAGAACGTGGTTGAGTTCTTCATAGCTTGTAGATGGTTCTGCGTCTCTCCTTTTGGCCGACGCATGGCCAGGTTCGCCGGAACGGCTAACCCTAGCCGGTGGCATCGCCCGTCCGTGGCCGCCGCCATGGCTGACCTCGGTAGAGCTTTGTGCCTGCGCTGAGGAGACCCTAGGCTTATGTTCTAGGTCGAGTAGAAGCTCTAGGTCGAGTCCTCGCCGGAGTTCGGCCTTTGGTCGGCCGGGCATAGCCGCGCGACGCCGTGTCCGCCTTGCTGCCGCCACCGCCGCTGTGTGCCGTTGTCCAGCCACCCCACCTCGGGTTTAACTCCACCAGCTGAAGCCCCTTTGCGTGGTGAGTCGGTCTGTGCCCTTCGCGCGGCCGGAGCACCCCACCGCCGGCGTCTCGGTGCCGCCCAGGCCTGGTCAAGGCCGGCCTCTCTGTTTTACCATGAGCAAGGATTGTGGGCGAGAATTGGAGAAAGGCTAGGGGGTTTTCTGTAAGTTGCGCAGTTTTGTTTTTATAAAATGCATTTCAATAGGTTTAAACTTAGAAAATGCATAGTAAATTGTAGACAACTCCAAATTGGATGAAACCAATTTTGTTGAGTTCATAATTTTATGCTTGATGCATGAAAAATCAGTAAGGGCATAGGAAAAATATAGATTTTCTCCTTTATTTTAGGCCTTTTATAAAATTTAGTTTTATTTGGGAATTTTTGTTAATTTGATCATCTTATGCATCATTTCGTGTAGATTTAGATCCTTTAGAAGTTGAGTACGTGGAGGTCCCAGCTGAAGCAGCTCCAGAAGGCGAGGACGTAATCGTGATCGAGCAGGAGTCTGACGTTGCCCCCGCCGTCCCCGCAGAGGTTGTCGAGCTCGAGACCCAGCAAGGCAAGCACCGGAGCATCTATCCTTTACCTTTGATGCCTTAATATGAGTCCAAATATTATTTCATGCTTGTGCACTACGTTTATAGGAGTTGAATGGAGTCCTTTATGCATTATAACTTTCCTTGACTTAAGGACATCTTTGCCATCTGTTCAAAATAGGTTTGCTTAGCTAGCCTCTGTAAAGTCAAGTAATCTCCGGTTACTTGCATAAGGATAAACATCTAAAACTTGTTAGACTTTTGCAAATGAACAACTTTGTTTTTAGAATGATGAACCGGGTAGGACATGATCTTGAGACGATAGAGAAATAAGCAGGTAAGGTAATGGCACTAATGGTTTGGTACTAGTGGTTTGGCACTACTTGGGTCCTGCCTGGTATAATGAAATTAAGGTTCGTCCATTGGTTGGCCCTACTGATTAAGCTTTGAACATACTGATCACATGTCGGTTTATGGGGCCCGATAAACTGATGTACTACCGAGGCGCTAAAGTTTAAACCGTGACTCGCCACGTCTGATGGAGGAAGTTGGGCAGCGTTGCGGGCACTGTAAACTCATGGCACCTTTTCCCGGACACTGATTTGCCATGGGGACGCAACTCCGGGCTATGCGAGCTCAGTTTAAGCAACGGAGGTCCAAGGCGGGAAAAGTTGCCCCGTGTGACTCCTCGGAGGGTGCACGTGTCGTGTGGTTAGGTTTCTCTTGCAGGATGTAAATTCGGTCCGGATCGCCGCACTTCTCGGTTATGAATACCGCTTGATCTCTGACCATCATCGTAGAGTCTTGAAAGTTTATGGTTTTAAACTCTTTGATGATGTTAGAATTATTGTATTGTGGTCCAAACTTTTGATACCTAGCAAATCCTAAGGCCACAAATTGGAAGCTAAAATTTGTGCTTAAGGACATACTCCTAGTAAGCTTGCTGCAACCCTAAGTCTTTAGGAGTCTCCACTCAAGAGCCTTGCATACTTGAAGTCTTTTCTTTTATCCCCTCGTCGGGTCAGTCTTGCTGAGTACTTTGTACTCAGTCCTTCTTTACCTTGCTGCAGAATTTGAAGAGCAGTAGATGTTCTTGAAGACTGGAGTCCCGAAGGACGAGAAGCACGTACGAGCATGACGTGTTTCTTCTTTTAGGAATGCGTAGTTTGAATAAACTTTATAACTATGTTGTCCCTGACTCTAAGTACGTATTTTGCTTTTGACTCTTAGAACTGGTATTGTATGTTTAAGGTGAATCCTCTTATGTTGTAATAATCCGCTGCTTGTAAAACTATTTGCTTAAAGTTTGTAATGTCTGTGATGAGCTCCTGTGTGATGCGATCCTGAATTTATGCTTGTAAATGGAAGCTTTGGTTTATCAAGTGTGGCTAAGCACTTGACAGACGACCGGGTTTATACTGACTGAAGTACATGGTGTGTTGGATGCCTAGAGCGTTATACAACGTACTTGAGTCAGTGTAAACTGGACGGTTCTGCCACAGCTGGTATCAGAGCCATAGGTTCAGGAAATTGCAGGCATTACTTGTTTTCAAAACCTTAGAATGCTCTATTTTTCTAAAACAATCTATGGTTTAGGTGGTCTCTAAAACTAACTTTAGGTTAGGTTTACTTTTTGTCTAAAACTTATGATTCCACAACGACGCACCTTCGAATTAGGTATCCAAGGTTATTTAAATTCTGCAAAAGATATGATATCATGATTCTGACTTGCGCAACTCTGTTGCGTGAGGGGCTTCATATGATCTTGTACGGAGGGCGGTGCACTCGAAAGAGGAACCGACATCGTCCGCCTGATGTGGAGTGTGGGTTCTTGCCGTTGATCTGAACCATGGCCGTCCTGTATGGCAATGATATGGGACGTTAATGATCAGTCATGTGATGTGGGGATCATGACCATGTAGCCAGGACATGTTTACCTGGCACTTGTCCCGTAAGGCGATTTGTATGGGACGTGAATATGCCCTTGTGACGTATGAAGCGCTGTCCATGCAGCGTTGAACGTATGGACGCCACTTCTATAGCGAGTGGTGATGAATGGTTTTCCTTGCAGGTGCGGTAGTCAATAACCTCGTTCCGAGTAGATTCGTTATATTGAGAGCTTATACGATGTACCACCGATTGTAAATGAGTGCGATATAACGGGAATATCAAGGACGTAGGTTACCGTGCATCATGCTATTGCATTCATACTTGGGTTTTGGATTTTTGGTTTCTTTCAAAATTTTGGTTCACAGAAAAACCCTAGCTTAAACCTGGTGCCATTTCTGTTACAGATGGATGTGAACGCTCCATGGAAGGATGATGAAGGTTGGACCCATGGTGATTATCATGATAGGCCTGGTTTCACGAAGGTTCTTTGGGACACCTTAGAGAGCATGGATTATCCCGGTCCAGAATATAAATGGAGGGAGTATGCCGATGAGCATATTTATGGGTGTGAAACTGTAGTTTATATTCCAGGAGCGACCGGTCATCCTAGATGGAGACCCATGGAAATTCATCATGTTGGAGTGGAAATGGGTGATGCCTTGGATGCAGTGGCACACAAGGCCCTGACAGCATTTTGTGCAGAACACCCTGAAGAGGTGGAGCGTAGCAGGGCAAAGTTTTTCCCAATGGGCAATCAGATGGAAGTGGTTTGGGAACAGCGTAGGCAAACTTTGCAAAATAATGACGATCCTATTTTGGCTGCTTCAGTTGATTATATGGGAGCTATGTGAGGACCCGGTGTGTCCGAGGACCGGTGGATGGTCGCTTCCTGGTGTGATGAGTGATTGACAACGTGGTGTGGATTGACGTTTCCCTTGGCTCAAGTATTGCAGGTGTCGAATGCGGCTTGGTTGCATTGGTGCAGGTGAAGAACAGGCGCGAAAGGTCTTAGCCATGGCGGCCTCCGAGGAGCGGAGAGACAAGTAGGCTTGGTTCGAGGGACCCGATGGCCGGTGGATCAAGTGCGGTTCACATGCTGGCAAGAACGAGCAAGGGGACGTGGTTCCGGTGCGAGGTAGCGGCTCACAACCGAAGCTCGTACGCGGACGAGAAGCCGGCGCAAGGTGGCGGCTAACAACCGAAGTTTGCGCGCGGGGTTTGGTGATTTGGCCACAAAATCATCGGTGGACGGTTTCCCTTGGTTTGGGCCTCAAAACCAAGGACCGAGGACTCGACGAGGCGAACTTGGGCAGCTGGGCCGAGTGGGCTGACAGGGGCGGTTTAACCGCCCCCAGGGCGGTTTAACCGCCCCCCTGGGCTGGCCCAAGAACGGCGTCGAGGAGCTTCGATCCGGAGGACACGCGGCGTGACTGCAAGGCTTGCGTCGGAGGGAAGCTAGCTTGCAGTGGAAGGTGCCCGAGCCGGAAAATATCTGAGATCAAATGTCAAATTTGCCCCTGAGGGGTATGTATCACTTAGGGGTAGTTTAGTCTTTAGAGCACCACCACTTGGACTACTAATAGGCCCCTTCAGGGCTGGTGGCTGCAATCTCTCTAGTTATCTCTTTAGGTTTTCCTTTGAACTTGTTTTCCCTTCATCCCCTCCACCTAGAACTACTTCGAATCATTCCTAGTTTGTATAGGTGAATTCATGGTTATGTGATTGAGTTTGTGCTGCTCATCTTTGTGCCATGATTTGATTTCCCGAGCTCCCTTTCCTTTTTCTATTTTCGTGGGTATTTTCGGAGCTATTTTTGGGGGATTTTCGTTCTTCTTGTTCTAGGGCGTTTTCTCTCGGATTTCTTTGGGGGATTCACGTATGAGTGCCTTGTGCCTCTTTTGCTGGTGATCCTTTGCCCCCAAACGCCGAGAATCGCTCTGGATTTGAGATTTTCAGGGATGAACTCGAGGTCATGGTGTTCTTCGCGAGATCTGCGATTCCGGGAGTTGTACTGAGTTAGAGGCCGAGATCTTTTGGGAAAACACTCCACTGGAGGTCTAGATCATCTGACCAAAATCTCGCCTCAAGAGCTCAAGCGGTTTGGGAGATCCACTTTTGTTTTGACTTTTTCCCGAGCCACCCAGGCCCTGGGCGGTTTAACCGCCCCCCCTGGCCGGTTTAACCGCCCCCCTCTGGGTGTGTTAGATCGAGCCGCAGTTTCGGGTCGTTTTGGTGTTCGTTTCGATTGGTTCGAGTTCCGCTGCTCGTTTCTTGTTCCTAGGGTCAGTAGCTTGACAGTGGCTACGTGATCTTGGCAAGATTGCTCTCGGAGGTTTCGGAGTTGTTTTGGGAGAATAGCCGGATCGATTAGAAAGAATTTTTATCGGCTCCCATTCACTCCCCCCCTCTCTGGTCGCCGTTTCGGTCCTTCAATTGGTATCAGAGCCGGTTACGGGTCTTTGCGACTCTAACCAGTCTAAGATCCAAAGATGGCGTACCAAGATCGGGGTTCCGGGCCTCCGCACTTCGATGGGAAGAACTACCCGAACTGGGTTGCGCGTATGGGCGCTTTCTTGCGAGGCAAAGGAAAGTTGCTGTGGGATGTGACGAAAGATGAAAACTATGTCAATCCCACCAACTTAGATGCCCAGGATGCAAAGGATAGATTTGAGGCGAATGCTCGAGCTGTTGACTACTTGTTCCGTGCTTTGTCTGCCGAGGAGTTTGAGCGTGTTTTGGGCGAGGACCTAGCTTGCCAGATCTGGCAGAAGCTCAAGGTAGCCCACGGTGGTGATAGCCATGTCAAGGCTAGGCTTTTCTCGATGTACAGGAGAGAGTATGAGAATTTTGCTCATTTGCCAGGAGAGTCTGTTGATGCTTTGTTTCAGCGTTTCACTTCGATTGTCAACAACATGAAAGCCAACATTACCGTGCTCCCATACTCGGATCATGACCGAGCTATCAAGCTCCTGCAAGCACTTGATAGATCCGTGTGGGGTGCCAAGGTTGAGGCGATCATGGAGTCGGCAAACTATGAGACTCTTTCTGTTGATGAGCTTTTCTCGAAGTTGAAGTCTTCCGAGGTGGACAGACAGTTGCTTGCCAAGGCTAAGAGTCCGACTGATCCCCATAGTCTGGCTCTAGTCGGTGGCTCTGGATATGGACATGCTAACACTCCTAGACACTTTGCTTTGTCTTCTCTTGTGTCCCTTCCAGATGAAGAGTATGAGGTGCTGAGCGAGGAGGATCTCGCGTTGCTCACGAGGAGGTTCGAGCGGATGTACCAGAACCGCAAGGGTTCGAGGCGTGCCGGGAGTACGTGCTACAGATGCGGGAAGATGGGCCACTTCATCGCCGAGTGCCCCGAGGAGATCAAGAACGACTACAACCGCAAGCACCGCCCGCGAGACGACCACAAGCACCGTCCCAAGGACGAGTACCGCTCCAAGCAGAAGAACAAGGACGAGAGAAGATCCAAGAACAAGCACGGTGGACACAAGAAGCACAGATCTCGAGCGATGGTGGCTGATGCGAGCGACATCGACACAAGCTCCACCAACACGTCGTCAAGCTCAAGCAGTGAAGATGAAGACCGCGGCCACCGCAAGGAGAAGAAGAGCTTGAACCGCAACTTCAACGGCATCTCCTTCGCCGCCGTCGACTACTGCACCATGGCGCACGACTCCGTGAAGAGCAAGGACGACTCCGACTCCGACTCCGAGGATGAGGTATTGACAGATCCCACCTCTTTGCGTCAGGAGATTGCTAGGTTAGAGCAGTTGGTCGATAACCGCGATGATGTGCTTAGGAAGACCAACAAGGAGAAGAGGGAGTTTAGGTCTTTGCTAGGAGAGTCCAAGGATAGAGTGGCTGAGCTTGAGACCTTGCTTTCTGAGACTGGAAAGAAGGCCATGGAGTTTGAGTCTTTGCTTTGCGAGTCTAGGGAGAGAGCAGCTTCGCTTGAGTCTGAGATTGCTGTTTTGAAAGATGCTCCTCTTGTGTCTGATGAGGTAGAATGCTCGTTCTGTGATGTGCATATTGCTGATCTTGTTGTGCTTAAGGAGAAACACATGACTTGCTTGGATGAACTAGAGGGTGCTAGAGTTGAGCTTGCTGAGTTGAAGTCTAGGTCATCTTTGCTAGGTGCTTGTACTTCTTGTCCTGCTTTGCATGCTCAGTTGCTTGAATCACGCACCATGATTAGTTCACTTGAAGCACAACTTAAATCTCCTATTGCAAATTCCTGTTCTGCTTGTGATGTTGTTGCATTGAAGAATGTTGAGCTAGAACAGTGTGTGAATCGATTGCAAGATGAGAATGATGAGCTGAGACAGTGTTTGGGTTGGTTGTCTGGTCGTGAGCCTCAGCTCAAGATGTTGATTGCTAGTTTCAAGAGAGCTGATGGTTGTGGTCTTGGTTCTGAGAAGGTTGGTGAGAGTAGTGGTGAGAGAGAGAGAGATCCAGAGAGCTCCACCGCAAACATTCCCACAAACCCACCAAAAGCCATTCTCAAGAACACCTTCACACCCAAACCAAACCACCTGCTGAACAAGCTTGACACCACTCCAGATCCTCCCAAGTTTCCACCTAAGTCAGAGAACTTTCAGAGGAGAGTGACCTTTGTGAGGAGTGGGGTTTACCAGCCGAGAGAGGGCACAGCCGAGAGAAACCCCAAAGCCAAAGCCAGTCCGCTTCCATTGTGAGCATTGTGGAAGGGATGGACACCTTGAGGAGTTCTGTTGGAGGAAGAAGAGGGAGGTGAGAAGAGAGAAGGAGGTGGGGAACAGGGACAGGTACTACTCTTCTCGTAGTGTGCCTGTGTCTCGTTCACCCTGGCCGAGAGGCGACGCCTTTGTGCGTACAGTTCCTGTGGTTGCTAGTCGTGGTGTTCCAGCTGTTCGTGAGTTTGCTAGGCGACCTCCGTTTCGCGGTCAGTATGGTTCAGGGAGGTTCGACCGTAGCTTTGAGGCTAGGAGAGAGTCTAGGCCACGTTTTCCCCCGCGTGGTGCTAGAGGTCCGATGGTGAGAGACGAGAGGGTTTCACGCGGTAGAGTTGATTTTGCTAACCCCTCTTTTGAGCAGATGGCCCGACACTGGTTTGACTCGTTTTGTGCTAACCCCAGTGTCGAGTCATTCGCTCATTCTCGTTCTCGCTTTTGATTGTGCAGGTGGGAGGCTTGGAGAACTTTTGGTTGATGGATTCTGGCTGCTCGAGACATATGACAGGTAATGGTAAGTGGTTCTCCAGTCTCACCCCGGTGGTGTCCAGGCAGTACATCACTTTCGGGGATAAGGGTAGAGGTAGAGTGTTGTCTGAGGGTGCTATTCAGGTGAGCGATACTTTCATGTTGAAGCGGGTTGCTCTTGTCAAGAATCTTGGTTTCAATTTGCTCTCAGTTTCTCAGCTTCTTGATGAGGGTTATGAGGTTCGCTTTAAGCGTGGTGATTCGAAAATTCTTGATTCTCGAGGTGACCTTGTGTGTATGATCATTCCTGAGGGACAGATTTTTCGTGCTGATTTTTCTCGATCTTTTGGTCCTTCACGGTGTTTGATCGCTGGTACTTCTTCTGAGCTTTGGAAGTGGCATAGGAGATTAGGTCATGTGAGCTTTGATTTACTCACACGCTTGAGTGCTCTTGACCTTATCCGAGGATTGCCCAAGCTCAAGTTCGAGAAAGATTTGGTTTGTGCACCTTGTAGGCATGGAAAAATGGTTGCTGCTTCTCACCCACCTTTGACAGATGTTATGACTGAGCGTCCAGGGGAGCTTTTGCACATGGATTTGGTTGGCCCCGCTCGAGTTCGTTCAGTTGGTGGGAAGTGGTATGTTCTTGTGGTTGTTGATGACTTTTCTCGGTATGCTTGGGTGTTCTTTCTGGCGTCGAAGGATGAGACTTTTGATTTTGTTCGATATCTGATTTTGAGGATTGAAAAACGAGAGTAATGGTGGTGCCATGAGAGCTATACGTAGCGACAATGGTACGGAATTTAAGAACACTCGTTTTGATGCCTTCTGTCGTGATCTTGGTCTCGAACACCAATACTCTTCGCCATATGTTGCTTGTCAGAATGGTGTTGTTGAGAGAAAGAATAGAACACTTTGTGAGATGGCTAGGACGATGCTAGATGAGCATAGGACTCCTAGGAAGTATTGGGCAGAAGCGGTGAACACAGCTTGCTATGTGTCGAATCGGATTTTCCTTCGTGCTTTCAAGAAGAAAACTTGCTATGAGCTTTTCCATGGTCGCTCTCCCCCGTGTGAGTCACTTTCGGGTCTTTGGTTGCAAGTGTTTCATCTTGAAGAAAGGAAATTTGGACAAGTTTGGGTCTCGTTCGATGGATGGAATTTTTCTTGGTTATGCTAATCATTCTCGAGCATATCGTGTGCTCAATCTTGAAACTAACCAAATCATGGAGACTTGTGAAGTCACCTTCGACGAGACCATTCCATGTAGCTCTTCTGCTTTTGAGTGTGCAGGTGATGATGACTTGGGACAGCCTATCTTTGAGGAAGAACAGCCTGATGATGAAGATGATGAGGAATTTCAGGCACCGTGTGGAGATCGTGTACCTTCTACTTCCACTACTACCACGACGTTCGACGACGGCCCCTCTGCTACACCTTCGTCGAGTCGCGCTCCAGATCGAGTTCAAGTGGAAGCTGATGTTGAGGGGGAGGCAATCTCGAGGCGAGAAGCTCCCCGGCTGGTACAGAGGGATCATCCACCTTCGAAGATCATCGGGAACATGGATGAACGCACTACACGGTCGAGGTCACAGAACATCTCTCATTATGCTCATTCTGCTTTTGTCGCGTCTTTTGAGCCCAAAAATGTTGGACACGCTTTATCTGATTCCGATTGGGTCAATGCCATGCATGAAGAGCTTGAAAACTTTGAGAGAAATAAGGTGTGGAAGTTAGTAGAACCACCTCCAAATTGCCATCCCATAGGAACCAAGTGGGTGTTCAAAACAAGAGGGATGAGAGTGGTGAGATTGTGAGAAACAAAGCGAGGTTGGTTGCTCAAGGGTTTTCGCAGCAGGAGGGGATAGATTATGAGGAGACATTTGCTCCTGTTGCCTGTTTGGAGGCAATTCGGATCCTTCTAGCATTTGCAGTTGCTAAAGGGTTCAAATTGTACCAAATGGATGTGAAGAGTGCCTTCTTGAATGGGGTGATCGAGGAAGAAGTGTATGTGAGGCAGCCCCCGGGTTTTGAGAGTGAGAGATACCCACACCGAGTGTACAAACTCCACCGAGCTTTATATGGCCTAAAGCAAGCACCCAGAGCGTGGTATGGCAGGTTGAGAGGGTTCTTGCTTAGCAAGGGGTTTGTGATGGGGAAGGTTGATAAGACGCTCTTCTTGCTGAGAAATGGCAAAGATCTTTTAATCGTTCAGATTTACGTGGATGATATCATTTTTGGTGGCTCTTCTCATGATCTTGTTGCCAAGTTTACAGATGATATGAGCAGGGAATTTGAGATGTCGATGATGGGAGAGTTGCAGTTCTTTCTCGGGCTGCAGATCAAGCAAACCAAGGATGGGACGTTCGTGCACCAAAGCAAGTACACCAAGGACATTCTCAAGAAATTCGACATGAGCGACTCCAAGCCGATGACTACGCCGATGAGTACGACTACAGCTTTGGATGCGGATGAGGATGGAGAACCAGTGGACCAGAAGGAGTACCGGAGCATGATCGGCTCCCTCCTCTACTTGACGGCGACGAGGCCGGACATACAGTTCAGCGTGTGTCTGTGCGCTCGTTTTCAGGCTTCACCGAGGACTTCACATCGTCAGGCCATCAAGAGGATTTTCAGGTATCTCAAGTTTACTCCTGAGCTGGGTCTTTGGTATTCTGCTGATTCCACTCTTGCACTTCATGGTTTTTCTGATGCGGATTTTGCTGGATGTCGTGTTGATCGCAAGTCTACTTCTGGTCAGTGTCAGTTTCTTGGATCGTCTCTTGTGTCTTGGTCTTCTCGCAAGCAGTCTAGTGTAGCCCAATCCACCACAGAGGCCGAGTATGTTGCTGCTGCTAGCTGCTGCTCTCAGTTACTTTGGATCACATACACCTTGAGAGATCTTGGCTTAGACATGTCCCATGTTCCACTTCTTTGTGATAGCACCAGTGCCATAAGCGTAGCCAAAAATCCCGTGCTTCATTCCAAAACCAAACACATAGAAGTGAGATACCACTTTCTGAGAGATCATGTAGAGAAAGGTGATATTGAGCTTGCCCATGTTTCTACCCAAAACCAGCTTGCAGACATTTTCACTAAGCCACTTGACCAAGTTACCTTCACCCGCTTGCGAGGAGAACTTGGCGTGTGTGCGGTTTTCTGAGCTGAGTTTTGGAGGCTTCTCTTGTAGCATATGTATATTTTGTACCATCTTTGTATCTTGATGTACATTTTTTCTTGCTTTTGTATCTTGATTTCATCTTTTGTATCATATCTTAGGATGAGCTTCTCCTATATGCAGTGATTGGTACAACTTGCTACATTTTAGAGTTTAGGCAGGCTGGCTAGAGATTACTTGTATGGATGGCTATGCTCTTGATGGTCTTGATATATATTCTATTGAGATAGCTTCTTTTCGAATTAAAATGACAAACTGAACTTAATTCCTTCACCCATGAGTAAATGCCTTTGCATGTCTTATTTGAGCAGAAATGGCTATATCTGGCTTAAGATCATGTTAGGGTGTGATATTCTTTTCAATTGGGTCAAAGACCTTTGTCATTGTGAATGTTTAGCCCATGCTTTATCTTGTGGAGGAGCATAAGCTTCTTTCTGTCGCAAAGACATTTCATGTACCATGCTTAACTTGAAAAATTTGAAAGATGAGATGTCTATGCATGAAAGAACAAAGTTGAGAAAAAGATATATTTGCTGAAATTTATGCTCATGTCTCTATGCTTTCACCATTGCACACACTTGCACACATGGGTGCTAAGCGGTTGCATGTTGTTTGCCGGAGAAGTCTCCCATGAGAAGTGAACACATGACTCCGTGCTTTGACATGACATGAGGTAGAACTTGGGCGTTTATGATGATCTTTTGTCAAGAATGCTTGTCCTTTCATGATTTTAGTGAGATGAAGTTTATTTTTGCTTAAACAATCCATGGTTAGGACTTTGCTCATGCGGTGACATTTTTGATAAAAATCCACAATTTGCTCATGGCTTTGTCAATTGGATATATGTCTTCACCTTCTTGATGGCAATGCCCGTGTGACATGATCAACTAGCTTGTATGCCTCTTCTCTAACTTGTAGCATTTTGTATTGATCATTGTATATTTGAGAAGCTTGTTGTTGCATTTTGTACATTTTGCCTTGATGTGTGCATTGTCAACAAGGGGGAGACTTTGCTGAATTTGTAGGAAAGCTTTTGCTCTAGATTTTGCCGGATTTGTGTGAGAGATTGAAAGTTTTGCCCAAATGTGGTTTTCTGAAAATTTGTGAAGTTTCTGAGAGTTTGATCATTGGAATATCTTGCTAGGCATATTTGGAAGGTTTTCAAGTTGGAACGGCATTGTTGCGAGTTGTTATGTGCATTTTTGGCCTTTTCCACTTTGGTCATCTGCCAGGGGCGGTTTAACCACCCCCCCTGGGCGGTTTAACCGCCCCTGTGCTGAGAGCACACAGTTTGTGGAGATTTAAGCCATTTTCGAGTGTTTTTCGCACGCACAAGTTCACTTGTTCAGGGGGAGTTGCATCTTTGCAGGGGGAGTGCTTTGAGTGTCCTGAAAAGTGAGTTGGAAGTTTTGAAGGTTGTGATTTGTGCTTTGTGCTTTTGCTCTTTTGCCGATGGTGTTGAGCCCTTTCGCTTCTTCTTGAAGGGTCGGCGTTTCTGGAGCTTTCTCTTGCAGAGTGACTTTGTTCTCGGCTTGTTTTTGCTTTTAGTCACTTGCTTGAGTCTTGTTTTTGATTTCTTTTATATTTCTTCATATCAATGGTTACTATGTGTGTGTTGTCAATGCACTCATCAAGGGGGAGATTGAGGACCCGGTGTGTCCGAGGACCGGTGGATGGTCGCTTCCTGGTGTGATGAGTGATTGACAACGTGGTGTGGATTGACGTTTCCCTAGGCTCAAGTATTGCAGGTGTAGAATGCGGCTTGGTTGCATTGGTGCAGGTGAAGAACAGGCGCGAAAGGTCTTAGCCATGGCGGCCTCCGAGGAGCGGAGAGACAAGTAGGCTTGGTTCGAGGGACCCGATGGCTGGTGGATCAAGTGCGGTTCACATGCTGGCAAGAACGAGCAAGGGGACGTGGTTCCGGTGCGAGGTAGCGGCTCACAACCGAAGCTCGTACGCGGACGAGAAGCCGGTGCAAGGTGGCGGCTAACAACCGAAGTTTGCGCGCGGGGTTTGGTGATTTGGCCACAAAATCATCGGTGGACGGTTTCCCTTGGTTTGGGCCTCAAAACCAAGGACCGAGGACTCGACGAGGCGAACTTGGGCAGCTGGGCCGAGTGAGGAAGACAGGGGCGGTTTAACCGCCCCCCAGGGCCGGTTTAACCGCCCCCCCTGGGCTGGCCCAAGAACGGCGTCGAGGAGCTTCGATCCGGAGGACACGCGGCGCGACTGCAAGGCTTGCGTCGGAGGGAAGCTAGCTTGCAGTGGAAGGTGCCCGAGCCGGAAAATATCTGAGATCAAAATGTCAAATTTGCCCCTGAGGGGTATGTATCACTTAGGGGTAGTTTAGTCTTTAGAGCACCACCACTTGGACTACTAATAGGCCCCTTCAGGGCTGGTGGCTGCAATCTCTCTAGTTATCTCTTTAGTTTTTCCTTTGAACTTGTTTTCCCTTCATCCCCTCCACCTAGAACTACTTCGAATCATTCCTAGTTTGTATAGGTGAATTCATGGTTATGTGATTGAGTTTGTGCTGCTCATCTTTGTGCCATGATTTGATTTCCCGAGCTCCCTTTCCTTTTTCTATTTTCGTGGGTATTTTCGGAGCTATTTTTGGGGGATTTTCGTTCTTCTTGTTCTAGGGCGTTTTCTCTCGGATTTCTTTGGGGGATTCACGTATGAGTGCCTTGTGCCTCTTTTGCTGGTGATCCTTTGCCCCCAAACGCCGAGAATCGCTCTGGATTTGAGATTTTCGGGATGAACTCGAGGTCATCGTGTTCTTCGCGAGATCTGCGATTCCGGGAGTTGTACTGAGTTAGAGGCCGAGATCTTTTGGGAAAACACTCCACTGGAGGTCCAGATCATCTGACCAAATCTTGCCTCAAGAGCTCAAGCGGTTTGGGAGATCCACTTTTGTTTTGACTTTTTCCCGAGCCACCCAGGCCCGGGCGGTTTAACCGCCCCCCTGGCCGGTTTAACCGCCCCCCTCTGGGTGTGTTAGATCGAGCCGCGTTTCGGCTCGTTTTGGTGTTCGTTCGATTGGTTCGAGTTCCGCTGCTCGTTTCTTGTTCCTAGGGTCAGTAGCTTGACAGTGGCTACGTGATCTTGGCAAGATTGCTCTCGGAGGTTTTGGAGTTGTTTTGGGAGAATAGCCGGATCGATTAGAAAGAATTTTTATCGGCTCCCATTCACTCCCCCCCTCTCTGGTCGCCGTTTCGGTCCTTCACTATGTACAACATGTATAAGGAGCGAGAGTTTGAACACTACGTCAAGGTCAGAGAAGCTACTGAGGCCAGGCGTAGGGAGCAAGCTTTGCGTGTAGAATACGAACGACTGGAAATGCTAGCGCACCCTTTGGCAGGAATATTGGGAGTATGATAGCGTCTTCCAGTCGGGTTGTGAATGACCAGGGTCATGAACCAGATATGAAGCAAAATAATGAGATGATGCTGCAACTGAACCCAAAGATCAAGCGGCAACTATCGCTCGACTCCAAAGTCAGATCGATACTGGGTTTAGAGTATCTCAATTTTAGGGAGACCAGTGCCTGTGAGATCATCAATGATCTGAGGGAAGATATTGCACAGCTGAATAAGGAGCGCATTATGCAGTTGGATGAGATCATATCACTTCGTTTAGCTTTGGAAGAGGCACAGGCTCAAGTACCCTCAGCACCACCAGCACAAGGTAATGAGGTCAATGCAGAAGAGAATATGGGTGCACATGAGGACGTTGAGGAGGAAGGAAATTTTCAAGAGGAGAATGTTAATGAATTTGAATTTGCACTTGAGCCCAAAGTGGAAGGTGAAGAGGGATGAATTTCGATGATGAAGATGATAATTTGGAAGAGGAGGAGGAGGAGGACCCATCCGAAGTTGAGGGGATGTCTGATGTTGAAAATCCCTCAAGTGGACACATGGCAGAAGGCCGGCAGAATCTGATGGAGAGAACTCGGTCAATCAGGACGCACCAAATGGAGCTAATGATTTTGATCTTGAAATTAGGAATTTACTTAGAGCTAACAATCAGTGGATCCAGGAGCTTCTGCACAGGCTAGGAGGCGATTAAGTCATAACTAATCGCGTTGACCGCAGGATGGGGCGAGTAAGAGGTTGTGAATTTGTGATATATGTGTTACTTGGGTTGAGAGCTTGAAATAAACGAGCCCGGAGTGTTGGGCTATGTAATATTTTGTAACAAAGTTGAAAGTCAGGGGCTTGTATGGTTGTAAGAACAAGTATTTCTTATTGTATGAGTTGAAGTAAGAACCATGCTAAGATGTCCAGCTGAAAATTTGTAGAATGTTGCTGAGTTGTAAATTTTGAACCCAAGTGTCGTAATGTAATGCTCTTGTTTTCATGGAATAAAGTTTCTATGCTATCCTGTATGGTTGATGGAATTGTATTGAAGAAATGTTTTGAGCATGACTCATGTGATAAATTATTGAAAAATGTTTGATAGCAGCTGGTAGGCATTGATGAT
>WEIB01000850.1:0-25317 GCA_015476505.1 Urochloa ruziziensis
AAGCAGCATTTGGGTATCTGCAGGCACCAGCTTGCTCCACTTCCATCTTACATGAATTACTATTATTGTTATTATCATTATTATTTACTATGCACTTTAATTTCCCAATGCAAGCATGTCAAACTGCATAATCCGCTTCGGTTTGTAATAACCTGAGTGCAGTGTTACTGAATGTCTGGATCGGAAAACTGACAGTTCCAGACGCGTACCTACTGCAGAGAATCAGGTAGCTTAATTCGAACAACAGGCGCAACCAAATGATTCGACCGTGGATCCAGGGGCTCGATGATCAGTTGATCACTAGCAGCTATAGTCGCATTGAGCTGGACGGATGGTAGTGGGCGCATTCAATGGCAGCCAACCACTACCCTGCAAAGCCGCGGCACGGTGCCAGGATCGCAGGGTCCGTTCAACAGCGGCGCGGGTCGACGGCGGCAGGTCTCCGTGCCCGGCCGCCAGCGCCTCGATCTATATAAACCCCTGAAGCTGCAGTGTTCAAGAGCACACTTGCTCGAGCACAAGCATCCATCTCCTCTGCCGGTGCTCCTCCTCTCTCTCTCCCCCCGTTTCAGCTGCTGGTAAGTCTTCTTGGAAGAGGAGAGGGAGCAAGATGAGCGGCAAGGCTCTCCTTGTCGCCGTGCTCCTGGTCGGCGTCGCCTCTCGGTGCTCTGGCAGCAGGAGCCTGCAGGGAGACGACGTCGCTGAGCAGAAGTGTACGTGCCGTGCCTCGTAATCTCTGCCTCTAGCTCGGTAGTGTGACAAACGTGTGCACGCATATGTTCTCTGCTGATGACCCGATCATGTGCCGTGCTGTGTCTATCATTTGTCCAAACAGACGGTGGCGGTGGGTACGGAGGAGGCGGCGGCGGGTACGGCGGTGGAGGCGGTGGCGGCGGATACGGAGGCGGCGGCGGGTATGGCGGAGGCGGTGGCGGAAGCGGCGGCGGCGGGTACACACCCGCCTACTCCGGCACCGGAACCTGCGAGTAAGAACTAAGAAGCCATGCATGCATGATATGATGCATCGAAACATTTAATTTCCCAGTTACTGATATATATATACGAACTGCAGCTACTGGAAGAGCCACCCGGACGCGATCGTCTCGTGCATCGGGTCGCTGGGGAGCATCCTGGGCTCCTTCGGCGACGTGTGCAGCGCCTTCTTCGGGAGCAAGCTGCAGACGCTGCAGGACGCGCTGTGCAACACCCGGAGCGACTGCTACGGCGACCTCCTCCGGGAGGGCGCCGCCGCCTACCTCAACTCCGTCGCCTCCGCCAAGTACGCCTACACCACGCAGCAGGTCAAGGACTGCATCGCCGTCGCGCTCACCTCCGAGGCAGCCGCCGCCGCTCAGGCAGCCATGTTCAAGAAGGCCAACTACGCTTGCCACTACTGATCTCATGATGATGATGATGAGGCTTCTTCTTCCGTCGTCAGCGTAGTCTTTCGTCGTGCTTGTTAAATAAGTCCGGACGCGCGCGCGTGTGTGTCGCCTTCGTTTCAGCTGCTGGCGTCGTCGTCTTCCCGTGACCGGCCATGATGATGCATGACGTGCCATGCCGCCTCGTTGTCTGCTGCTACTTCAGTAGTGAAGTGATGCTTGCTTTATTTCTTGTCGTTGTTGATGATGTGAGAAATAAGATGAGTTGGTTGTTGTTAGTGAAACATAGCGGTGGTTGTGTTCTTATGAAATGCATGTGTACTCGCGCTGTTTCTATCATCAGCACTCTGGTGGTTGAGATGTAAACGTGTGCATGACTACAACTATATATATGTCAAAGTACGTCAGGATTTCCTTTTCATTGTACATGCTTTTAACTTTTTTGCATGATGAAAAGTACAGTACCATAATAATTCGCAGATTCTTGCAGGTGAAATTATTTTTAGCACATGACAAACAGTGTATATTATATAAATACATTGACCGATTGACAATATGAGATCAGGCGTTAGTAGACCCGCTATTTAAAATTCTTTCATATTCGTTTAATATATTTACAAAAAATATTGTTTTGCAATTCCACCTTACAAACCTGGTAATCCGTGTTGTTGCCCTGAACCATCATTTTGTAGGAGCGGGTAGCACCAAATTAAGCAAGCAGCTAGCTAATTGCTTAGCGTTACGTCCCTCCATCCACAATTATAAGCGGACATGATCAATATATGGTCTCTAATATACTACTTTACCAATATATATAAAAAATATATTATCAAATAGAAAAGAGTTACATATTATGATAATTGATTTCACGATGAATCTATAACATCATTTCTTACGTTCAGTCTTTATAAATTTTTTCTATTAACAATCAAAGTTAAAAAAGGTAGTACGCAGTCAACACAACCCACACACGACAGGCCGCATGCGCACAAAGCCCAACCCAACCGGAATGGGCACACGTGCTCAAGCGAAAGCAGCACAAAGAACGAATATATAGCCTAACTCCTCCATGAGTGAGATTAGGAATTTAAAGAAATACAAAAAATATTGCTGTTAGAGGTCTTCAACTAATCACTATCATGTAGTAGATGTACGTTTTTGAAAGTTGGATACTTGGATACATGATTTTAGATGATTTATTGCTCCTTTTTCATCGATGCTAGGTCTGTTGGTACTGGCACAGCTGGCTCGAGATTTTAGAGAACTCTTTTTTTTTTCGAATCACAAAGTACATCTACGCTCACAAAAACGCACGTACGCTCGCCCCTACGAACACATGCACGCAACCCTACCCCTATGAGCACCTCTGAAAGACTGAGGCGGCAAATCCTCGAGATTGATGAAGTCACCACTGACGTCTCGCTGTCGACGGGCATGTCGCCTACCACTAAAAGAATAGCGCCGGTTAAATCCTGAAATAAATTCAGAAAAATGCGAGCATCAGCGTCAAGTCGAGAACTTAAACCCTGATGACCATGTTCCACTAGAAGGACCCTTATGTAGCTCAGTTCGCAGCTGGGGCAGAACTCACCGTACCTTTTGGTTGGTACAAACTTGCACGTTGTTTTGTTTGGTGATTTCTTCCTGATGTCATGGCTGGATGTCCAATTGGCGTTGGCAGATTGGACAGGGGTCTTGGCTAATGCCCTAGCAGGAGGTTGACCTTGATCGGCGGCCGGTGATAGATCTCCTAGAGCACAAGTGGGTAGCCGGCGGATGGCAGCAAAAAAGAGAGGACGGCGGGTGGCCTAATTTGCGCAAGTCTCTGGAGCAGACATATGGGCTTTGTGCAAATTATGCCTAGTTACTAGTAGTGCCGCCACTGGAGTACTCGCTGGCCCAATTGGCCCATACCTATTCCCCTTCCTTCTTCCTTGGACGCCATGACTGACGGTGACGCGGAGCACGCCACCAGCCCTCCAGCAGCCGCCATCTGCGCCGATATCTGACTGAAAGAAGGGGAGGGGTGCTCCAGCCTTGCCTTGTGAAATGGAGGGATTGGAGTGCAATCCATCCACGAACCACGATGCGCCCTTCGCCGACGGTAGACGCCGCTGGAAAATGGAATTGCTACTTCTCTCCGCCGCTCCCCTCCACAATAACCGGGCCGCAATTGCCTCGCCCCCACCCTATACACAGTTACACACAGATGGACCCAGTCCCTCCGCTGTCTCTTCACTGCGGCGATGGATTCAGATTCATCGCATCGCGGTGTGTGTGTGTGCGGGGTGGGGTGGGTGGTGTGGGGGGGGGGGGGGGGGGGGGATCACTCCGTAATCAGTTGCAAGCTGGGATGCCCAGGTCGCCCCCAATTTGACACGATGAACCAGCCACCATCCAAGCAGATCCTCTCCAGGTATCCTCGTGCTTCCGTTTTCCTAGTTGATTTTTTTTTATTTAATAGGATGTTTGAGATTAATTAGTAGTACGAGTACTTCGGAGGCAATGGCCCAATCAAAATATAGAAGGTACTGATCGAGCACCATCCGCGATATTTAGTGATTATTACATTCAAGACTTTAACATGCCAAAGAAGATACAATGCCAATCTCCGCTCATCACTAACCTACACTGGGAATAGTAGTTATTCAAATTCGATACACATGCTAAAATCGTCGCATTCCATCGGGGGAGCAAATAAAGACCATGCTCATTGTGATATCAGCTATCACCTATTTTCCTTGTTAATGAAGCCCAGGCAACTACCACTTGCACGTAAACTCGATCATACATTCTGTCATATTACAGCGGGGGCCTCCCTCGCTGTGTTTTGTTCAAAAAAAAAATACATTCTGTCATAGAATGCGAAGCAAGTTCTCCATTTTATCTTGAACAAGAAGATACAAAATACTGTCCAGAGACCCGTGACATATCCTGAACTTGTGGCGACAAAAAGTAAAACATTATCGCTTCTCGCGTCCTTGTGATCTTCTGGAGCAGCAGGAATTGACTCAGTTTCATGACAACTCTTGGAGAGAGGAGGACCGCAGAGCCCTGGGTTGCCAATATAGATCGAGGCTGTGTCATCGAGCACTTGGAGCTGATTTCCAGATGGTATCTCTCCCGTTAGATTGTTATATGACAGGTTCAGGTGGCTCAGAGATGTGAGAGCTGATAAGCTTGTAGGGATTTCACCGGATAATTCATTGTGTGATAGGTCTAGAGACTCCACTTGCACCAAGGCGCTTATGCTTTCAGGAATTTTTCCACTAAAAGCATTCCATGATAAGTTCAAGTTCTTCAATGCGACTAGAGAACCAATCCTTTCAGGAATCTTTCCAGTAAAATTGTTACAGGACAAATCCAGGTTGACCATGTATATGATTTCTCCTGTATACAACCGTACTTGACCTTTTGTGACTATCGTGAAGTTCTCAGTGTAGTCAATCATTTCATTTCCACCCTCGTAAACCCTATCTTCAAGTCCGTCTAGATTATCTTCGCCACTAGTTAGTGCCATGCCAGTGAAGTTAAATAAAGAATTTGGTATGCTCCCTGATATTTTGTTGTATGCAAGGTCCAAATACTGAAGATTAGTTAGCTTTGTAAACTCCACAGGTATACTTCCATTAAACATATTAGATCGCAACCGAAGGAATGCCAAAGAAGGAAGCTTCTTCCCAATCCATGCTGGCAAAGTCCCGTAGAATTGATTATTTGAGAGATCTAGAAATATGAGTTCTTGGCAGCTTTGGAGAAATGAAGGAAATTCATCGGAGAGCTTGTTGTTTCTTAAGCTCAAGTTCACAAGACCCAGACGTGTCATGTTTGTTATGGATGCATTAAATATGCAATCAGGATCTGATCCAGTAAGTTCATTGTCTGATAGATCTAATAACCACAATGATTTCAAACTGCACAGGGAAGATGGAATAGCACCAGTGATTGCATTGTCAAATAGAATAAGTGTTGTAAGACCCCAAGCTCCAAAATCTATCGGTAGTGGCCCCGATATATTGTTCTTACTAAGGTCCAACATGGTCAGATTTTTGGGAAGCTTAGGTATTGGGCCACTGAACTCGTTAGAACTGAGATCCATTTCTTTTGTTCTCATAAATTCCATTGCAGGTGGAAGGACTCCTCTAATTTGATTATTTTGCATGTTCAGATATAGCACCGAAGATGCTATTCCCCAAAACCAATCCGGTAGCATGTCAGATATGCTTGTATCTGATATATCAAGATTATATATTTTTGTTTGCCATCTAAGCCATGTTGGAAACTTAGGCCCAAGGCGACAAGAGCTAAGTTGAATTTCTTCTAGATTGAAAGGGGGAACCCAACTTAAATTGACAGCAATTGCTATGGAGTTTCCAGACAACTGTAGTGTTTTCAAGCTTCCAAGACCTGATAAATGGCCTTCATGCGTGACACCATCAAGACAATTAGATCTGAGGTCCAATTCTATTAGATTTGTGAACTCTCCTAACCATAGTGGCACAGGACCTGTGAGGTTGTTATCACCCAGATCAAGCACTGTCAAGTTTCTTAAGGGTTCTAGCTTGTTTGGTAGGTTTCCTGTCAGGTTACAATGAGAAAGACACAACGTTTTCAATTTATTCCATGAACAACTAGGCACACGTTCGAATAGTTCTGCTATGTTTCCGTTGATGTTGTTTCCAAACAGCCATAATTCTTCCAAGTTACAGAGATTCTTCAGGTTTGGAGGTATCATTCCTACAAGGTTGTTTTCTGATAAATCAAGTAGCACCATGGAGGTCAACTTTCCTATCTTGTCAGGAAATGGGCCATGAAATCGACAGTTTGATATTTCAAGATACTTGAGGCTAGTCAATTTCCAAAACCAGTTGGGTGCAATATGTCTATTAAAATGGTTGCCTGAAATGTCGAGGGCTTCAAGAGATGTAATATTTAAATGCGGAAGAGAATCAGGGCTGGTGACAAGCTGACACAAAGAAAGAATAAGGCTTTTAAGAGAAGGAAGGCTGTTCACCACAGGAACCCAGTTCGTGATGGTACTGAGGTTCACGAACCTCATATTGAGGTGCTCAAGCGATGATAACCCTGATAGCCAGGTGATGTCCGTGGAATACGTTTGTGCAAAAATGGAATCAAGACCAAAGTAACGCAAGTTGGAGAGATTACCCAGCTGTGGTGGTATCCTTCCGATGAAGCTTGACAGTGATGGTCAAGATATCTCAATTTGTGGAAAGAGCCCAAGAACTCTGGTATTTGCACCATGCGAAACCGGTTGCAGCTGAGGTCAAGATACCGCAGATGCTTTAAGTCAACCAACAAGGAGCTTATGTTACCCTCCAGCGCCTGCTTACTCACAATGCTGTTGTCGCAATCCGGGCCTTGTAGGTCTAACCTAATCACATGGCCTGTTCGGTTGCTGCATTGAACACCCTTCCATTGGCAGCAGTCGTGGCCTTTCCACGACGAAAGGCGGTTTGCAGGATCTAAAAGAGATGATTTCAAGGAGATAAGAGCGAACCTCTCTTTAGCAATACAGCTTTTGATGCTATCATTTGGATTGGCAGATGCCTCTATGAAGCTCTTGTTTCTTGTGAAAAAGAGCAGGGTTACTGCAATTTGGAGGAAAGAGAGCTTTGGCAAACCCATTGGTTCTCTTCTCAATGGATATCTGTTCTTCTTGGTGCAGAGCATGGCCTGGTTTGCCGTTGTCTATAAATAACACAGCTTTTGGTGCTTGAATATTCAACTCCATCTGGTGCTATGCCTGACTCTTTAATGTGTATTCAATTTCCACTCACGGCCTGCCGACGCCATGGGACACTAACAAGGAAACTTATTCAGGTGATACTGTACCAATTGTCTTTAAATGTGCAACTTCTTACTACTCCATCTGTCCTTAAATAAGGATATATAGAAATCTTAGGACAAATTAATCTGGGATGAAGGGACCGTGACACCCTAAGAGGGGGGGGGGGGGTGAATTAGGGTAATCTAAAAACTACGGCTAGGAGCACATATAAAAACCTATTTCAATTTCTATCTAAATGTGCACTAGGTTTTTCTATGTGTTGCTAACTCTACCGCTAAAAGTTTTGCACCCTAGGTTCCAATCCTAGCAACTACACATGGCAATTCTAGGAAAGGTAAAAGCGGAAAGTAGTGCAATAAGTAATGCGGAATGTAAAGAGATAGAGTAAGCAAACTCCCGACACGGCGATGTATCCCGAGGTGTCGGAAAGCCACGGCTTTCCACTAGTCCTCGTTGTTGGAGCCCCTCTCAAAGGGAATGCCCGCGCAAGGGCATGAACTCCCCGGTCGAGTCACTCCGTAGGATAGCCTACGGGACTTCCCCACACGCGAGTGGGTCTCCGCTTGGCCTCTCCCGGATGCTCCTCGCCGCCTCCACTTGGTTGAGCTTCGGCAAATGCCTAGGGCCTCACCTCCCTAGTACAAAGTAACGGCGGCCACTCCACAAACTCGGTTGGAGGGTCTCGCAAGACTTACAAGCCCCGATACTTACAACTCTTGGTGCGCGCAAGCACCGATAGAAAGAGGTGTGCAAACCTCGCCTAAACTCTAGGCTAACACCTAAAGCAATGCGCTAAAAGGTCTAACTAGCACTTAATCAAGCACTAAGCTCTATGCTAATCACCTAGATCTTCTATTAAGCACTTTGGTGGAATGAGCACTTGCAAATGAGTAGAGCAACTCACAATAGCTTCCCCAAGTCTCAAGCACATTCAAATGGCCGGCCAAGGGGGTATATATAGCCCTAAGTCCAAGAACTAGCCGTTGGTTCAACGGCCAAGTTTCTGCGTGACCACCGACTCATTCGCTGAGCACCGACGCATTGCACCGGAGCAATTTTCCCAACTAGCCGTTGCACTGGCCGTTGGCTTTGAACCTACCACCGACTGATTCGCTGCTGGTGCCAAGGTAGCATCGGATCAATCGATGCTATGCATATTTCTGCCAGAGCCGAATCTGAGCCGATCTCGAGCCGAGCCGACACCACCGACACATTCGCTGGTCCATGTCTTGTACCATCGAACTGTCCGGTGCTCCTTGTCCTTTGTAATGCATCTATGGCCTGCCACGTTCCACGATTCATCCGCTGGTAATCTTGACATAGCATCGGACCATCCTATGCTCCATTCAAACTTGACTTTGCCATCTCCCGCGCTGACCACCGATTCATTCGCTGGTCCATGACTCAACCATCGAATCATCCGGTGCTCTGTCCTTTCTTGGCCCTGCTGGCTTGATTGTGCTGACCACCGACTTATCCGATGCTCACCATCAATTGTGTCAGTGCTCCTCTGAGCAGGATTCTCTTGATCATCTTGCGGGATCTTGTGTCGACTACAACATACCATCACTTGAGTGTCTCAAAATAAGACTCTCTGGATTTTCAATATAGTTTGGATGGCTTAAATATCGTCACTTGGAACCTAAAAATACCTTCAAATATACATCTTGACAAACATGTTAGTCCCAATGACTACGTTGGCATTAATCACCAAAATCATAAACATGGCCTAGGGCCATTTTCCTTACATGGGAAAGCAAATTCCATTCATGATGCCCCTCATTTAATTATAGTTGCAATTTATAACTCAATATTTTCTTCATTTCTGACTGGCTTTTGGGTTTCTTCACACCATAAATTTATTACTGGTGCTGTTTGGTTTCTTAGTCACTCTGAAGCCCTTATATTTAGAGATAAATTGAAACACCAAATGTCTTTGTATTTAGGGACCAAAGGAGTACAAAATTACGAAGACTGGGTAGACCACAGAGAGTGCTTGGGCCCGACTTAGCACAAAATTCGTTGCTCATGTTCTTGGACAATCACTATTTAATTTGCCCAGAAAGTCAGCCAACCGGCAGCTATCCACTGAGGATAACCATAGGACTGACTGAGACTTGCATGATTGCATCCACTATCCAAGATTGGTGCTTCTTCTTTTTGAACCAAATGTTGTCTTCCACATCTTTGATAGGAAAGTACTTTGAATTCCAACCACCTGGAAGGTGCAGAACGTCCTGTTGCTGTTGGATGAGTCTTCACGCCTAACCTAGTTCTTAAATCTTTCTGGATGGCTCTTTATATAGCCGGCAGCGTGCGAAAGCTCAGCTTCGCTGTTTTCATTGTTTCTCCTGGCGGAATTTGGTGTTGCTCCAGTGCTCTTAATCCTGTTTATAGTGAACACCTGATATGTTCACTATGATTGTTTGAATTAGATTTTTATTGTTAGTGATCAATTAGTATTAGACATAATTGTATAGTACTACCTCTGTTCCAAATTATATGTCGTTTTGACTTTTCTAGATTCATAATCTTTGTTATGCACTTAGATAAACGCTATGTCTAAATTCATAACAAAATCTATTAACCTAAAAAACCCAAAACGATCTATAATTTGAAACGGAGGTAGTACCTTTTATGGAAAGGGTCCCCGAGGAACATCTGGCCATTTGGACATGTCATTTTTTTAATAAATATTTAACCACACCGTTTATTCAATTAATAGAAGAGAATCCATATTCATCTGTCACTTCCGCTTGTTTTTTAACATTCACACATAGATTATTCTCAACACTTTATCATGCACGCTTGTAATTGAGCACAACTAAGAAGGCCACAGTTTATCATTTTCTTTGACAACAGTTTATCATTGCGATGAGAACAAGGACAAGAAGACCGGAATCAGCTAAGGACCATATCTATACTGTAAGGATTCAAAACAATTGGTAAAAAAATGCTTTTCTAAACTCTCCTATACTCCTCACAGGGACCCCACTTGACAGGACTTCACGAAAATTGTTGAGCCATCCAACAATGGAACGGACGCACTGGGAGGCTCCTTGGCATGATCCGACGCCCCTCATCGAGTTGAGGGGACAGAAAACAGGGAAAGACAAAATTTTTCATGCACCAGATCCCAACCTACCCGCCCGCGGGTACCCACCCGCAGCACCTCCGTCAATTCGCTCGTCTCGCCCGTTTTCTTTCCTTCTACGCCAATCCCTTTCCTTCCCATCCGTCATCGCTCCAGCACCCTTGTCCCCTCCAAACAGATGCGATGCGAGCCCCCAAACAATCCTCCCGCCCAAGGCCCAATCCAGCGCCACCCTTGCCGGCGAGGGCTCGCCCTCACCCCGCCCTGCTTGCGCCACCATGTCCTCCTCCACCGCGTCGTGGTCGAGCTACGGCGCCGTCCCCACCTCTCCCCTGCCTTCGCCTCCAATCCTCATCCACGCCGATCTGTAGAGGCCGGATTCATTGAGACCTGAGTTCTCCGCACCGATCCGCGCCCTATCCTTTCCCCTGCACCGCGCCGCCGCCGCACGGTCCTCTCCTCGACCGCGGCGAGCTCCGTGACGCCCAGTGTGCCGAGCAGCGTGATGGTGGAGATGGCGGACATGGGAGCGTGCGGCGTGACAGTGAGGTCGCCCGTCACCATGTAGGTCGCTGCCGTCTGCGCCGTGGACCCTTCGCTGGGGAGGGCGAGGAGGGAGAAGAAGCAGTCGACCATCTCCTTGCTCCCAGGCGTCGGCGCCTGGATAGATCCAGGGGAGGAGTGGAGGGGGTTTTGGGGGAAAAACGATTAGAAAGTTAATGGTGGGAGGGTTTATTTGCTAAAATTTCTCACCTCTTTGTTGGGCCATCAGATGGAGATCTCACGTCTCTGATTAGAGTTTGCATAGTTTGCACGGGAAGTTAGTTTCCACAGGATACGCTCCCATAGAAGATATCTATATTTGATATCCGATTGAAGAGACTGTAGGAGGGTATTTTTTTCACCAAAATTTCTATTTTTATATGTTAAAAAAGATATAAAGAGTCTCTTGGAGATGCTCTAAGCAACCCAAATATAAAAACCCATTAGGCCCGTTAAAATATTAAGGTTTGACACACACCCAATTAAACATTTGTGAGACAGATCCTCCAAGTTCAAAGAGAAACAGTAAATGAAAGATATTTGGGATTGCCAGTGTTTGTGGGGAAATCAAGAACAAAAACATTTGCGTACCTAAAGGACAGAGTCTGGCAACGGATACAGGGTTGGAAGGAGAAGCTTTTGTCAAGAGCAGGGAAGGAAATTCTGATCGGCTGTCGCACAGGCCATTCCAACCTTCGCTATGGGATGCTTTGACATAACACAGACTGTGTGTGACCAAATTACAACCCTCTAAGGGTGGAGCGGAGCCGCGGCCTGGGAGCGATCGGAGGGCCTCCCCTGCTTGCGCGCCGTCAGATCGCGCGATCCGTTGCTTGGACGGTTGCTTGGACGGCTGTCCACGGGCCACACTCCGCGGTTGCGGCCTCGCTAGATGCGCCCGTCGCAGTGTCCCTTTCTCTCTCTTCACAGAGCATCGCCGCCCACCTCGCTGTACGGGGCTGATGCGACCGACGCCATGCCGCCTCACCGCATTGCTTGCGCCGCTACCTCTCTACGGCATGGGTGAGGACGAGTGCCTTTTAGGCTGCTCTTCATGCCTCTTCTCCTTCCTCGGTAAGCTTCCCTCTCTTCCGTTCAGGGACGCGTGGGCGGTTGGGCGCGATGCGCGCGCCGCGGCTGGGACCTCCCCTGGATGCGCCCCACGCAGCTGCCTCGACTTCCCCTCGAAGCCTGGCCGCCGCCTCCTCCGTATGAGCTCGAGGTGACCAAATGCGATGGCCGCGGGCCAGCGCCGCGTGCGCCCTTCCCCGGCAGCGCGCTCCCCTTTTCTCCCCTTGGGGGCATGGTCCTATCTGTGCCGCTCCTAGCCTCGCCTCGCCCTCCCCTTTTCTCCGCTTTGTGCTTGACGGAGGTGGCCGGCGGGATGGCCAATCTACTCGCCCTTCCTTGCACGGCCGGCGTTCTGCGGCATTGACAGCTCCCTGACTGCTTTCGCTCGTAGCCGGCAGCGTCGACCTATTTGTGAGACTTTTGTCTCTCTCTGTCATTTTTTAGCTTGCCTCAGACCTGGATGCGTGGGGATCAGACGAGCCTGGGTGTCTTGGGCGCAATGTTTTCCTCTCTTCTTTTAGATCCATTCTTTTTAGTCGAGCCTCTTGTGATTCAATTTGTTTTGTGCAGGCTTCAATGGATTGCTGGCATATGTTTTGTTGTGATTCAGTCAGGAGAGACACTACATCTTCCGGCCATTCTTTCGTTCTCTCGGTTGTTGATGTGGCGAACAGTATTGACTATGAAATCATCGCTGCGTGGTCTCGCGCGGTTTGTTTGTTGATCGACGGCTGGATTTTGCTCCTCAATATCTTGCTTTGAGCATTCCTGCAGGTTTGTTCCTTTTTTCCTTTGGTAATTTAGAATGTTCCATGAAGCTCTTCCTGCTATTCTTTCATATGTGTTACCTCCTATTGAGTTTATTGTGATAGTCTGCGCCGATTGAGTCAGGTTAGTGAACTGAAGTCCACTATTCACGGTTCCAGAATAGGGATTGCCAAATTGCACACGATGGAAGTAATTCTATTCAGTCCCATCATTTTGAATCGAAGTCCACCAAGTACCTTCAGTATTCCCCTTTTTTATAGGAAATCCATTTACTGAAAGAATGTGGCATCTTTTGTCTCTATTGAGCTCATGAATTAATAATCCATTATGCATTATGCTACCTTAGCAGACGAAACTATTGATCGGGTATGGCATGATGCTGTTCTATTTCTACAACAGCAAAACATAGTGTCTTTGACTCTTTGGCCCAAGAGCAGGAAAAATAGCTTCAATTTTGTTGGTTTGATGCCTCAGACATTAACCTTATATTATCTGAACTTTTTGTAAATTTGCATCTATATCCTGCATATCTGATCCGCTGATGCTTTTTTTGTGCCTAGCTGCATGATCCTTGCCTCACTAATTTTTGTAAATAATTAGAGCCTTAATGTTTGATGGAGTGTTTATTTCCCTTACACTGTTAAATGAACTCATCATGTTAGCGTCTTCCAGTCATTTCTTTCATGCCTCTAAATTTTCATGCAGTGCGGAAAGTTGGAGGGCCCGGGTGGTGATGAACTCATGATGTGTCTATGGTGCAGGAGGTTCTCTCAGATAATGACCCCCTCCGTGCAATTGTACACCACCAAGAAGTGCAGGAAGAGGCTCTCTATCAGAAAGATTTTCTGACTAGAGGTGGTTAATGGATCGTGGATACTCTTGATTGGTCCGTCGATTTAGCTGCATCCACTAGCGATTCTCTGGTGCTCTTAATTGATTGCATGGAGAAGAGACTTCCTTCGTTGATTGATTTGGTGGAAGCACTTGCTGATTCGCTGTTTGTAGGTTCTACGAGCTTGGAGATTCATTGGTGCAGATATCCATGGGCCTGAGTGCGACTATCATTGGAGGTTTGATTCCCTTTTCCTTTTCCAATATAGAATAATCGATGAGCATACTCCTGATCCCTTCTTTGTTTCCTTCAATTTTTAATTACCTTAATACAGAATGTTTTCTACCCAGGTTGCTATTCCATATGAGAAGGATTTGGCTTCAGAATAAAAAAAGAACAGTGAAGCAGAGGATCTATTCAGGGCTCCAAATGATGCTCCTAAAAATAGTACATCTATGCAAAAAACCCTGCCTTAATTCATTTGATCATGTTACTCTACTGAATTTCTGATAACCACAAATATGTGTCTCTTCATATAGGTTGATCACAATGACAATCTGATGAAACCTGTCGTAACTACTAAGCTTGCTGATGGCAATGGCGATATTTCAAGTGTTTCGTTAGCTTCTTCCTAATGAATATATGATATAGAAGATGGCTTTGTCACTCTCTGTTCTGATCATTGTGTTCACATTGCATTTACAGTGACGCCGAAAAGGTTGGTTCAAGTGTTCGCAGTGGTACCAAGCAGCGGTCAGGCAGCAACAGTGAAGATCCTTCATTAACCTCTTTGCACAATGCTACAGATTTGGGTTAGGAGCTCTTTGGTGAGTATTTTGGTTCTATGAGTTTCACTGCTATTTTCCCATTTGATCCCTTTACATCTTGATTCACTAGATATTTGAATGCCCTGTACAAATTGTTGTAGCCCCACCTGTTTGCCTGATCTCCCTCAATATCAGATTACCTAACGCATGTTTAATAAGTATGCCATCAAATCCCAATATTTATGTTTCAAATGATTTTTAACGTGTGGCCTTCATGGGCTCTATGGCATTATAAAATTTTAGTATGGACAATGTTATGGACAACACGCACGGTCAGCCGGTGGTCAAACCAGTAAACACGTATGTTAGGTAAAATTTTGCATATGGAGTTGTATAAAATTATGTGTGAAAATTCCTCAAAGATCATAACATTAAGTGTTGTGATCCATATGCTCTGGCTGTGATTAGAACATGATGTTTTCTCCATGTGCATTGTTTTTCTATTTGTCAGGTCTGAAATTTTGATGCGGTTACTTTTTATGTGAGAAACACGGCTGAAAAACATAGGTAACCCAGACTAATTGTCAATGCTCCCCTAATCAATTAGTTGTACTGTCCTCATGTGATGGTTAAAGATGTTCGAATGGGATGTGCGAGCAGTCAATTAAATATCAGGTTCTGAAAATTGGTTAATGAAAATGCATAAAGATCACTGGCAAACCAATAAGTGACTGTACTTTTTTACAGAAAGATATTCATGCTTTGACTTTTGGATAGATATGTAAAAAAATCGTTACTTTACCGTTCATAGATCTCCGTATTTGAAGCCATAGCAAACTTGATTCAGACTCTGCATATTTCTTTATTGTAATTCCAATTTTAGGTGCTCTCTTAATATAAAGTGTGTGTCGTCTATGGATATTGTTACCATCCATTAATGGTTCCGGATTGCATGTATGAAAACCATTTGTAAATATTAGCTTTGATGTCTATATTGTCTTAAATGTATCATGTGTCCCATTATCTCCCATGATTTGTATAGCAACTACCATCATTTCAGTTCTCAGCAATGGTTTCATTCAAAATCTGTGTTGTTTGGACCAACAATTGCCTGATCCTTTGCCGCGTAGCCACTATATTGATGCATCGCTATGCTCGGTCCTAAATTGCCATCGTTCTGTGCCTTTCAGGTTGCTATAACATGCAGGAAAAAGCTGGATTTAGAATACAGGAAGGGCAACCCCGAGGAAGATTACTACGAGATTTCAGAACATACGGCACAAAATACAAGTGCGCAGCAAACCGTACGCGTAAGATGCTTGCATTTTCCTATCTGTTCCACTACATTCCTACTGTAATCAAGAGCCTGTGAAAAAAAATGTACTCCTTCAATACAGATCAGTATTTCGACTAATTGGTTAGCTTATCTTCAATCAACTTGAAGCACATCAAATTATTTTGTTGGAATTCGTATTCTGATCGGTACCTCTATGCTGCGCTTCCAGTGATCAAGAAAAACTGCCTCCAGTTGCCAGAGCGCGGGGTCAAGCAGAGATCCTGGAGTGGTCGAAGGAAACCTTCGACCTAAGGAGTACATATACAACAACTATTTGCCTGATATTTCCTTGGTACAATAAATATGTTTTGTTTTGTGTGCTCAGGAGAGGATCGCGAAAACGTAACTTCCTCACGTATATTTGAGCAATGGGTGGGAATTGAAGTTAGAGCATGGCATGATGGCTGTGGTAGTTATGTATTGGAACTCTTTTGTTTTTGTGTGAATTAGTTGAGCCTGTTAGCTCAGAAATAACATGTGGTGTTGTACCTGTGACTGGTATGAACAGAATTGTGTGTGCAACTCAAAATGTTGTGATGCCTGGTGTGTACATGCTATTTGGTTTAGACCTTGACTGTCTGTTATGCTATTTCGACCAGATTATCTGACAGGTTTCTGTTCTTCAATGAGGCTGCCTCTGTTGAAGCGTGGGCTTTCCGTTGTAGCTACACGTGCCTACATCGCATAGTTTTTGCCAAGATTAGTTGACATGCTTCAAAGAAGCCTGTTCACTGATGAAGTTCAAAACACAGGTTGTTGTATTTTTCAGGGCAAATTTGTGTACGTTTTTCATCCACATTTGCCGTTGCTGGACTGCACTGCGTGGCATACGTAGATGACAGGCCCTTCCGCCGCAGCTACGCCTTGAAGACAGAGCCAAAGGGAAATAGGCGAGGAACTCACACACGGAATCCGAACCAAAGCTTGGCAACGAACGAGCTCAAACGGTGACGAGTGCAACACCAGAAGCAGAGGCAGTTGTACCCGCCGAGTACGTTCGCGACGCGTCGACGCCCCGCTTCTCTCTTCCCTTTTCCTCACCTTGGTTTGCGTCCGAGGTGGCCAACATGAACAACGATGGACAAAGCCGACATGAACAACGATGGACAGAAACAAGTGAGCTGAGCCGTGAAAACAATGGGCCTAAAGGGACCGGCGCGCAGGGCGCGCCCCATTTGCTAGTTAGTACAATGATTGCACGGTACTGGTGGAGCAAACAGAAGAAAGATGATGGAATGCATTGGATAAGTTGAGAAATGTTGATCCTACCGAAGAAGCGTGGTGGTTTGGGCTCCAGAGACATTCATGCTTTCAGCATGGCAATGCTAGCAAAACAAGCCTGGAGGCTACTGATTAATCCAGAATCACTATGCGCGCGAATTCTAAAAGCTAAATACTTCGCTGATGGAGATCTTTTGGGGGCTGTACCAAAGCATGACATGTCTTATACATGGCGCAATATTTATCTGGTATCAAGCTGTTAAAGGAAGGTGCTGGTGTGGAGGGTGGGAAATGGAGAGAAGATCAATATTTGGTCTGATACCTGGCTGCCTCGAGCGGGTTCAAGAAAGCCCATTACCCCGAGAGGAAGAAACATCATCCAGAGAGTTTCAGAACTTATCAACCCAATCACTAGTACTTGGGATGAGGACTTGGTTACCTCTGTCTTCGGTGAAGAGGACGCTGAAATTATTTTACGTCTGCCGATCCGCTTGCAATGGGAGGATTCCCCGGCGTGGCACTTTGAAAGCAAGGGGAATTTTAGCGCAAGGATTATTGAGTCAGAGGAAGCTTTCTGGAGGAAGATTTGGAGTCTGCCTGTACCGAGCAAAATAAAACACTTTGCATGGAGGCTCGCCCATGACACTTTGCCGCACAGAACTAACCTGGAGCGAAGGAGGATGAAGCTAGTTAACAAGTGCATGATGTGCAACAGGACACATGAAGACGGGGGACATCTATTTTTCAAGTGTAGAGAGGTGAAGGGCATATGGGCCAGATCATTGCTGGAATCGGAGAGGAGAGTGTTGATGAATGTGCTAACCCCAAGATTGGTTATTGAGGAGATGCTAAAGATGAAGGAGGAACTCGAAATAAAAATTTTAATCCTGATGTGGTCATGGTGGAACGAAAGGAACAGAGTGAGAGAAGGTGAATCAAGAACGCCCCCTACTAGCATGTCGTACGGTGTGGATTGTTTCACTGGTTCTGAACACTATGAAGGAAAGGATGGAGAAACGCCGTGTAATTCAGTATTGGGAGAAGCCGCCGGCTGACAAACTGAAGCTTAATAGTGATGGGGCGTTCGATCAAGTAGGCACTGGTGGTTGGGGTTTTGTCATCAGAGACCCGGAAGGAGACGTGGTGAGAGCAGGACGCGGCAGAATTCAGCGATGCATTGATGCCTTTCATGCTGAGACCATCGCCTGCTGGCATGGTGTTAGTACGGCGATGGGGATGGGCATTGGCCACATTATCTTGGAGACGGACTCCCAAGTACTGCTCCAAGCTTTGGAGTCCAGGGACTACAACCGTGCCACTTGCGGAGGTTTACTGCTAGAGATAAGAACATGCTGAAGTATGATTTTCTTTCGTCTAGTGTCGTGTTCCATCCAAGGGAATGTAATAAAGTGGCCGATGCTTTGGCTAAGTTAGGAAGTGTGTGTGATCCGGATACAGATCCTCTCATGGAGTGTGTGCCGATTTGTATTCAGAACTTGGTTGCCAGCAACTCTGCGGCACGTTCAGGTTAATGGAATCATAAGTTCCAGTAAAAAAAATCAACATTTGTTTAAAATTATATCAACATCTAATAATAATTTATTCAACAATTTAAAACTTACATACCACATTCAACATTTTTCACTGCCCGCGTCAACATTTGAAAAAAAAATAGAATTCAACATTTTTGCAAATTTGGTTCAACATTTCATTTTTATTTTCACCTCCATTTTCATCCTCGGTACAGCCTGCACCATGGACGCTTAAACTCATACCCTCCACATGAGATAAATAAAAATAAGTAGAAGCAATAATAAAACTTTCATGCGTCAAATAAAGTTATATTTTAGGTAACAGTGAAGGCTATAAACACCAGATAGTGACCATTTTGTTTCTTAGAGTTTTCTGAAAGAAAATAGCTAAGTATGTCCCTCAAAGTTGCTCTAATTAAGATCAGTTTGATGCCCGAACTATCTAGGGGTTGTTTAGATGCAAAAACAAAAAAAATGAAGTAAATGTCACATCAGATGTTTGATCAGAATGTCAGAAAGAGTTTTTGGATACCAACGAAAAAACTAATTACTAAACTCGTCTGTAAATTGGGAGACGAATCTATTAAGACTAATTAATCTGCAACACATGTTTACTGTAGCAATTTATTGTCTAATCAGTGCCTAATTAGGCTCATTGGAAGGACCATTTGTGTAATGTAATTTTTATTTCAACTACATTTAATACACCATGCATGTGTCCAACATTTTATTTGGGTGTAAAGATTTTACATCTAAACACCCCCTGATAGGCTAGGCAAAGTGGGGCGGTGACCGGACGCTGGTGACCGCGTGGCTCAAAGTCCCCGACGCCGGTCGGCCATCGAGGCGTGTTGAAGAAGCTTGATTCAAGGGCGGTGATAAGTCAACGACTTCAGGCTCAATTTCTCTCATATTCAAATGTAAACGTTTGAATCGGCTAAAACAAAATTTAAAGCGGGCACATAGGAGATGAAATTTTGTATTCAAAAGTTTTTTTTTTAATTCGCAATCGTTTAAAAACTACAAACCTGGAATTACAGGGCAAAAATCTGAGTTACATGAATTTTTTAGAGTTTAACACTTGTTCAAACCACCACTTTGGATGCAATTTAAAAAGTCTTAGAGTTCGAAACTTCTTGTGACAAGGTGATCATTCACAAGTCCATACCTGTTGATGCAAAAATCGATCGGTGAACCTGTGCGTTCACAACACACGATAGGCCTCGGAGACTCGCTTCACTTGATGCTATCTTGATGCATGATGTGCGCAGGTGTGCCAGTCAATTTGACATACAATTGACAAGAGATGAAATGTATAAATTTCTCAGATCGGCTAGTTTAAAATCTAGATCCACATCCATATCGGCTATACGCTTGAAGCGGGAGCCGATGAAGAGCTTGCAAATAGACTGGGATAAATTGAGATAAAAGTTAAAAGTAACAAAATTAAATAAATAAACTTACAAGAACTAGCCAATACCGATAACTTGTGGACATGACAAGAAACCTAAAACGACAACTCTAAACAGATCTAGGCACAATTAGTATTAGATATAACTAGAATTGTCCAGTTCTTGACCTCTTGCATTCTATCTTAATTAGCTAAAGTCTTTGTATCTTGCCTTAATGGTACATCCTTTGTATTCTGCTATATTGGCTATTTATATGGAAGCTCACCTATCTTTCAAAAAATATTGAAGCTCACCTCCCTAATTGGCTGTGGTGTATTCTCCCAATCCTGGGGAGGTGAGGTTCCATATTTTTTTTTTTTTTTTTGAAAAGATGGCACACCCATTCTACTGCCCTTCTCTTCTTCTTCTTTTTCCTTTTCTATCTTTCTTTTTCGGCGTTGCTAGCGCCCGACCGTCCGATGGGAAACTCAGTCTGCAACAACAAAATTTATATTGCAACATCAAAAATTTTATGATAAAAAACTACTTTCTTAGAAACATTAGATCACACATCACATCACACGTGATGTATTATGGTTCATCCGATTTCGAGTTTGCATCTCTCACATCACAAAAAAAAATCATAAACATACGAAGCTACATTGCAACATCTCATAACACGTGATGTATCATAAAGAAACGCCTTATGCAACATCAAACAAAGACAATGCAACGAAATCAGCACGTAGCTCAACACACATCTCCGTTGTTGAAGTTATCCATTGCAACATCAAAAAATCACAAAAGTGAAACATCAAGAAACACTAACTGCAACATCAAGAAACACTGATTGCAACATCGGAACACGAGTCATTTACTGCAACATTGCAACATCTTCAATACGCCATTGGAACATACAAAAATCTGTGCCGCAACACTGCTAGTTTACCTTTTGCAACACTGCTAGTGACCTCCACTGCCACGGTTGTGCATCCCCCTGCTTGAACCGTTGTGGCCTATGCCGCCGGCCTCCTCACCCGATCACTACTACAAAAAACATTTTCAGAGGCAGTTTTTTTCCATTAACAGAGGTGGTTTTTGCAACCGTCTCTAAGCTGGGGTCTCTGTTAATCATCGATTAATCCAACCGTCTCTGTTAATAAGCATTAACAGAGACGGTTTTGTTACAAAAACCGTCTCGGTTAATGCTTATTAACAGAGACGGTTTTGTTAAAAACCACCTCTGTTAATGATTTTGCAGATTAAAAAAATTGATTTTGAATGCCAAAGTGACATCTGCATTTTAAGTACATAAAAATACCATTCAGCTTTAAGTAATATTTTACACAAGGTTTCAACAGATATAGCATACACTTTCACATACGTGTTGTCCAACACTTGAAACACTCAACAAGTCACCAAAGGACAACAGATGTGTTTTCCAACCAGTTAAGTAAAGACTGCAGGCTGAAGCAGGAAGAAGCGACAACAGCAAAATGGTCAACAGATGGTCATATACTCATCAGCAGAATGGTCAACAGAATGGTCACTCATCAGCATCAGGAAGAAGTGGCAACAGCAGAATGGTCATTTATGCATAGTCCAAAAAACCAATCAGCAAAAGATAACAAGGAGCTCAAAATTCAATTAGCAGACCTATAAATTAACTACTACACTGTACTAGACAATCATTCAGATATGCAAAGTCTGTCATCCATAGCAAGTAATATATGCATAATGCACTTGCAGGGAGGAAAGAATTAGGCAAATCAATCAGCCATGGCAAGCCGAAAAATTAAGGTTGTAGAAGGATGCAGACTTAATGTTGTTGAGACATACCAATATTGGCATGGCATGGCACTTTTTCACGAGTAATTCAATGATAGCAAAAATATACAGCACCTCATACAACTATCAGGTCTGAGCTTTCGAACTAGTTCATAACCAGCTCTAGGAAATTAATAAGCATGCCAAAGTTACTGGAATCTACAAAATGGACTAAACCTGTAATATCTTAAGATTCGCTAAAAGCCTTTTCAGTATGCTAAAAGCTAGATGGAACTAAACTGAACCAGGTTAACAGAACATCTTAATCTCCAATACAACCTAGAGGGGTGTACGAGATTACCTTGATCTTCTGGATCTGGCAGAGGAGGAGGTCAGGGACGCGTGTGAAGGAGTGAGAAGTCAGCCTCTCTTCTCGATCCAGCGGCAGGTGGACATCGAGAACGCTTGGAAAGGAGTGAGGAGCCGGAATCCTTTCTCGATCTGGCCCCAGGAAGAGGATGGGTGAGAGGAGGGAGTCGAGAAGGAATCGGGGCGGAACGGGGACGACGAGCGGTGGCGGGGTTGTGGTTCGACCTGGCGAAGCTTGTGGCAGCTTCGTCTTGCTCCGACGGGCGGTGGTCCAGCGAATCGAAGCCCATGGACGCCGCCTCACCCGCCCAAAGCTCCGCAGCCGCAGCCCAAGCGTCGGGCTAATCCACACGGCTGCAGCCGCCCGGAGCTTGACCACGAGCAGACCTGGTGGCGCCGCCGAGGGCTGGGCGAGCGGGGACGGGGCACGGGGGCTGGGCGAGCAGCAGAGAGAGAAGGGTGGGAGCAAGAATCAGCAGCGCCGGCGGCTAGGGTTAGAAGGATGTGGGGATGGGGAGGTTTGTACCGGGTCAGAGAAGGGAAAAAAAAAAAAAAGAATTCCCTATTTAGCATCGAGAAAATTTGTCGTTCCCTGTATACACTAAAAATTTAGTTCAGACTTTTATAGCACCTAAAAATTTGTTGATTCCTTATCAAGCACTTCCGTGAGGTGGCTATTAAACCCTACTTGAAAAGACATTTATACCCTTGGGCCAATTCCTATCTCCTTCCTCTTCCCTTTCTTCCCCAATCCCCGCGCTCCTCCTTGTCTGCTCCCTCGCTTGCTACTCCAGCGACGCGGCGCGTGGGTTCCACTCCAACGCCGTCGGCTGTGAACAACGACCGCTGCGATGGGCTGCAGGGCGGCCGCAACGGCGGCTAACGGTGCGCACGGGGACAGCGCAGAGCGCGGCGGAGGAGGACGGCACGCGCAGGCCAGGCTTGTAGCGCGGCGGCGGATGCACTCCCGAAATTTAAACCCCAAATTCATCTTGGTCTTCAATTTCTTTCGTTCCCTTTGCGTTCACTTATCTAGTCAATCTCCAAGTCGAGCAGCTGTGCTGTTCTAACTCTGTTCCCAACTTCCCATTGCATGGCAGTAGGCACGCCCGCCCAGGTCCTGCTCTAGCGAGATTAAGCGGCGCTGGTGCTGGCAGTCCTTCCTGGCGCTCGCTCGGCTGCTGCTGCCCTCTGTTGTGGTGGTGACGTGGTGTCAACGGGACGACGACGAGACGCGATGCAACAGCAGTAAGAACTAAGAAGGACTGCGGCGATGGACTGCGGACCGCCGCCGTCCCCGCGCGCCGCTGACAGCCCGCGCGCCAAAGGGCCCCGTCCCGGCCTGCACTTGTTGTCGCCGGGGAGAGATGGTACAAGGGGCATTTCCGTCCGTGAATCAAACTTTTGCTTGTCTCACGGTGTTTCTAACGGAAAAAACGTGAGTACGTGACGGAGGAGATAACGGAAGTGCTAGATAGGAAACCAAGAAAATTTTAAGTGCTACAAAAGTCCAAACTAAATTTTGAGTGCTATACAGGGAATGCCAACTTTTTTCGGTGCTAAATAGGGAAGTATCTCAAAAAAAAGCCCAGTTCAGATGTTACGACCGAATGGTTATTGCATTAACGGAGGCGGTTGCGTTACAAAAAACCGTCTCCGTTAATGTAGTATTAACGGAGGCGGTTGTGTTAAAAACCGCCTCCGTCAATCGTTTTCCGAGACGGTCACTTTACACTGTCTCCGTTAATGGATCGTTTCCGCCTCCGAAAATGATGGGCATTAACAGAGACGTACGCATTTTGTAAGTGTCTCGAAAAATGTTTTGGCAAGTGTCTCCTAAAATGTTTTTTGTAGTAGTGGATTGAGCGGCATCGCCAGGTGCTTATGGCAGAGGAAGCTGCTGTGTGTGCTATTCTCGTCAGCGGCGAAGGGTGACAACAGATATATGGGCTGGACGACGGCCCTAGGGGAGGAAGGGGCCGGACGAAGACGAGAGCGCATCAACCGGCATGGGGACAAGGAGCTCAGAGGAGAGGCCATTGAAAGAGGCGCACTCGCAAGTGATGACAAGGCTCCAGGGTGCACGGGAGGCAGCTGCGAGCATCGCCGTGCGTGCTCGACGAGGGCAGCGCTACGTGGCGGAGGGAGCGACGAGGGTGAGCGCCACTGCTGATGAGGACGCTACAAGCATTGCCGTTGCGTAAGGTCGTAATCTTTTGATGGGGTTCCTGTCCAACCTTATACACTGTGGGCAGGGTTACAAGGTCGGTTCCGAGTAGAATCCTAACCTATTACAACTCGATTGAGTGCTTTACAAGTCAAACCGAGTACTTTCTATATATACGACTAGTTTACTGAGCTAGTAGAGTCCTTGTAGTACTCTTCTCGCAGTCTACATTCTAGATATGATCCTCTTCTAGGAAATCTCCATGCGTCCTTGTGGGCCTATGGTCGTACCTCCAACAAACCCCGAGCGCTTCATCGCCGAGTTCTTGTCATCAACCGAGTATTTGCCAAGTCTATCGAGTGCTTTTTGAGTGCTTCGACTACTTGTTTGATCTTTTAAAATCTCTGCGAGTACTTCTCTCGTGGATCTTGAAAAGTTCTCGATTGTCCCGAGGCCATGAGATGCTCATGCCCTGTTGGTCTTGATCAACTTGTAGTCTTCAATAATCAAGAGCGGCTTTTGTTAAAAAAGTCGCTCTTGTTATCAAGTAGCCCCGAGCCTTAGGTTGAGTCGACGAATCAGGCTGAGGGTCCACATAATCTTGAATCTTCGCCTTGTCTTGAAATGTGCAATTTAGAAAAAAAAAATTGCACTTGATATCAAGTAGCCCCCGAGGCTTGGTTTGAATCGTAGAATCAAGCCGAGGGTCTTGATTTGAATCTTCATTCTTTAAATTAAAAAATATTATTCCAAATCCTTCAGTACCCTGCAGCCCCTGAGCCTTGAACTATATCCAATATAGAGAAAAGGGTCAAAGCTCGTGGCTTACAACATTGATCTGAATAAAAGGAAAAATCCAAAATTTTATGATAAAGAAATAAATACTATTGTATTTTTAGGGCGTCCCCAAAAATAACAATTAATATTTAAATTCAATTCCTTAGAAAAAGTGAAAAAACCCTTTGCTCCAGTCTGCTGAATACCAAACGGCGCGCCCACTGTGGCTATAGAGTAACCGCTGCGCACAACTTATCCATTCACAAGGGATAAAACACAACCCTAGCTGCCGCCAAGCACATTCCCGTAGAAAACCGCAACCGCCCAGAGACATTCCGACGAGATCGTCCACCAATCCTCCGCAAGCCCCCCGAGTGAATGCGGGTGAAGAAACTCGTGACAACAAGGATGACATCCAAGGGGGGGGGGGGGGGGAACTAGCCGTGGTGAAGCCCGCAAGAAAGAGGTCAAACTATCATCACGAAGTGGGG
>WEIB01000852.1:0-25613 GCA_015476505.1 Urochloa ruziziensis
CGGAGTGCATAAAGCACTCGCTCCCGAGTCAGCATCTCTTTTCCCCAAAAGAGAAGAACTCGAGGGCAAACCAGTCGGGGGCTTACTCAAATCAGAAAGGCGGACAGAAACTCTACGAAAGAAAGGCAGTAAGAACAAAAACTAAACCAAGTCTAGAGTAAGAGTTTCCATGTACAAACCTGTCCGAACCAGACATACGAAGACGAGGAGCGCCAAATACCAGTCTTCATGGCTTCTTCACACTGGCATTTGACTTCTCAGACAACGAGCACCTCAAGGCCAATGAGTCAACCACAACGTCCCCACTCTCCTTCACAGGCAGAATAACAGAAGCAGTCTTCACAGCTTCTTCCAAAGTAGAAGAAGAACCAGCCTTCCTAAGAATAGGCCCGGGGGGCTGATGAAGACATATTCGCTGGATCAATCCTACAGAAACAAAAATCAAGAAGAAGATCCACAAAAACAAAAAGAGATGATCAAAACATCGCACAAAGAGCATAAGGGTTACCCAGTCTCAAGCGTCTCAGCAAAAGAACTCGGGGGGCTCCACCGGTAAGGAAGGAGGATCACTCTGCGACACCTCGCGAGGGATCTTAACCTTACGGACGCAGACCTGAGGACATCTACAAAATCGACATATAAGAAAACCACTCTAGAGACGAAAAAACCAGTTAAATAAGACACAAAGACAAACCTCAAGTACCTGAGGAGGAGGATGCTCTCAATCATAGAGTTGAGGCACATAAGGCTTCGTCACAACTCCAGGAAGCATCAAGCGGACTCTCTCCGAAATCTCTTCCTCAGAAAGGTCCATGGGGCTCATACGAGAAGGGACATCACGTCCAATGTACTCAAAGCCAAGTGACTCTCTCAAGCTCAAAGGTTGAATCCTATGCTCAACCTAGCTATACACGACCGAGGCAATTGTCACCCCCTGCTTCTTCAAGTAGTCGATAGTCTTAAAGTAAGACGACAACTTCTCGGAGTTACCACAAGTGGGAACCTCACTCCAGCGCGGCTCGCTTACAGGAGCCTTTCCAGTAAATTCTGGCAAAACAGGCGGATGGTTCCCAACATACCACCACGACTGCCTCCACTCGGTTCCAGACGGCGGCAAAGAGTACTCGAGATACTTTTGTCTAGAACCTAACCGAAATTGTACAACTGCTCCCCCAACGGGCGAGACAAAGAACTCTTTTGGAAAAGGAACAAGGACAAACAACTCTCGAAACAAGTCGAAGTCCGGGTAAATCCCAAGGAAAGCCTCGCAGAAGTGAACAAAAACTGAAATATGGAAAATTCCATTGGGATCAAGATTCTGGATTTCAAGGTGATAAAAGTCAAGAAGATCACGGAGGAAGCGGCAAGATGGAAATCCAAGGCCCCTCTCCACGAAAGAAGAAAATACATAGATCTGATCAACTAGATCTAGCGGATGATTTTCAGACGGGGGAGGAATAGACCATTGCAAGAACATCTGATCTTTCAGCAATCCAAGATTCACAAGACGCTCAAGATCAGCCTGCTTCACCACTGACCTTTTGATATAAGTCGGCCGCGGTGTATTATGCGGACCATCAACCCTCCCAAGCTTTGGAGGGGGAAGAGCCGGATCTGACGTCGCACGCTTACGCTTCTTGAGTCCCTTCTTCTAAGGGACCGGCTTCCATGTAACAGGTCTCTTTGAATGCATTGCGATCACAGGAATCAAAAAGAGGAAAATTCAGAGGGAAGCAAGATGGCGGTGGCAATGGACCTCCGACGAATTAGGAAGAGGAGGACAACAACTTTTTCCAAAGGAAAGGTGAAAAGGTAAAAACCCTAAGGAAAAAGTTTATTTTATAACCGACCATAGGGAAAAAAAACCTAGGGAAAAGTGCCTATCCCGGATAACAGATATCATTCAGCTTTTAAAAGAGGATAAGACGTTATTTATATTTTTGTTTTTAGAAGAGTTCCTAAAAACAAAAGTCTATTCAATGATCTTAGCCTTTCTTAAATTCGGGGACTTTCATTATCCACGAGTACCTTAGATCCTTTTTACCTCTCCCAAAAGGAGTGGTTCAAGGCTCGGGGGCTACATGGATCGTTAACGAAAAGTTTTTTCAAATTTCTACCAAAGACTCAAGATTTTTTCAAGATTCTTAATAGAAATATCAACCATCTCCTGAAGCTTTACAGATGATTCAGCAATAGTGATCGTACGAGGGAGTGCAAGTGGAGCTTTCTTAATGGCTTCTCCTCTTTTAGTAGACATGAAAGATTTGAGATACTCCTTATGGTATTCTTCCTGGTGAAGTTCAAACTCCTTCCTCCGTTCCTCATTGAAATCCTCAAATGTTACATCAATGATGTTTTCAGGATTCACATCACTCGGGTTGCTTTCTTTTTCAGTACCCTTGTCAGTAGGTGCCTTCTTTGGCGCCATCGCGAGCTTTTCTTCTCGTGTCCCACCGGGCGTGCCAAAAGTGTGTTGACACAAAAATCAGGTGGAGACAGATGCGCACTAACACACGAGCAAAGGCGTGGCCTTGAAAACCAGGGCATGCCAGTCAATCTGACCTGTTGATTGACAAGGATAAAATCGGAGGTTAAGAAACAGCCGAAGAGCCGATTCTCTCGTTAGTTCAGTCGCACGTTGAAAGTCCGATTCCGATACAAGATGAAACAGCACAGAGAGCCGATTTCGGTAGATCAAACAGCAGAAAGCCGATTGATGACTAAGCAATAAAAGACAACCGTGAAGCGATCCGATAAAGCTTAGTAAAACAACACTTAGAGTAATATTAATCAACTATCAGATAAATCCTAAGATTACGCCTTTGACAGAGCCGATTAGATAAAACCCTAAGCTGGATAGATGGTGGTAAAAGCTAAAACAGCAAGAAAAGACTTGCAGATCTAGCAGATACCGATAACTGTCGAATAAATCTAAACGGAGCAACAGCGATGTGCCCGATGCTAAAGCTTAGATATTACTCAGTAGAAGCGGAACTCACGAGCAAGCCTTGGAGATCTAGATCGCCTCGACTAGCCCAGGAGAACTCGTGAAAGAGAAAAAAGCTTGGCGAAGTCGTCGACTTGTAAGTAAATTGCGAGTAGTAAATGCAAGTAGTAAAGGTTTTGTTTATTGATGTGTTTCCAGAAATTCTCACGACCCTCAGGGCTTATATTTATACCCTGGAATTACAGACTCCAAGTCGATTACGACATGAACAAACTTGACGCGAAAGAAACAGACTATTTAACCTAAGACTCTTGACAAACTGGCCCATTAACAGCCCAATCCAGCCCAAAGCCCACGACGCCTTCAATCATCCGAATCCGATCCGATTCGGAAACCTTGAGTTCGATACCGAAACGCATCCGATTCGATTTCCGAACTCTGTCCTTGACCCTCTCTCAATCCTCATTAAATTTCTCCAGGCGCCGGCTATAACACGTGTCAAAAAACGACATCAACAGATACATACCCCTCAGGGGCAAATTTGACATTTGGTTTCAGATATTTTCCGGCTGGGATACCTTCCACCGCAAGCTAGCTTCCCTCCGACGCAAGCCTTGCGGTCACGCCGCGTGTCCTCCGGATCGAAGCTCCTCGACGCCGAACTTGGGCCGGCCCAGGGGGAGGCGGTAAAACCACCCCTGGCTGGTCACCTCAGCCCAGCTGCCCAATCTTCGCCACGTCGAGTCCTCGACCTTGGTTTTGAGGCCCAAACCAAGGGAATCCGTCCACCGATGATTTTGTGGCCAAATCACCAAACCCCGCGTGCAAGCTTCGGTTGTGAGCCGCTACCTTGCACCGGCTTCCCGTCCGCGTACGAGCTTTGGTTGTGAGCCGCTACCTCGCACCGGAACCACGTCCCCTCGCTCATTCTTGCCACCATGTGGACCGCACTTGATCCATCTGGCCACCGGGTCCCTCCACGTCAGTCCACACCACGTTGTCAATTACTCATCACACCAGGAAGCGACCATCCACCGGTCCTCGGACACACCGGGTCCTCATCTAGTCTACTTGCTTTAAAAAACTACTTGATATTGTGACGCCCTTTATTGGTTAGCGTCTTTTTTCGGTACGAGTGGTTGTGCTTCTGCTTGAAAGAAGTAGTCTTTACTCCTTCGGCCAGATTTGCTTGATTGAGGGAGTGACCTTTCTAACGACTCCTTTCTGACAGCAGCGGCATTGTCATAAGCTTCCTTGAAGTGATAGGACGCCGTTTCGAGTGGGCATCTTGAGGATGAGGTAATTATAGCTTGAGATAGCTTGGAATTTGACTAGTGCAGGCCTTCCAAATATTGCGCTACATGGAGTGTTCAAGTCGATTACTTCAAAGCTTAGATACTCTGTCCTTGACTTGTTGCCGTCGCTGAAGGTTACTGGAAGGGTTACAGATCAAAATTGGCATAGCTTCTATGCCTGGGATGATTCCAAAGAACGGTGCGGTTGCGGGTACCATCCACTTTTTTGAGTCGAAGCCCATGTCATGCAGGGATGAGACTGTTAGTAGATTAAGCTCGACCCCTCCGTCTATTAGTACCTTTGTAGTTTTGAGTGTAGCAATCTCTGGTATTACCATGAGTGCTAGTGGGCTTGATTCTGACAATGTTACCCATTGATCATTTTCTGAGAAGAATATGTTGGTGTCTGTCTTTCTTGGGAAGACACTACGCCAAAATATTGCTTCTATGACGTCGGAGTTTCGTCATTAAAAATGCGTTGCTTCAATGACGAAATTTTGAAACGTCAAGACCATTTCGTCATAGAAGCAACATTTTGGCGTAGTGAGAAATGCCTAGAAACTGGTATCGTTTTCTTGCCTTAGTGTTCCTTCGCTGGTCGAGAGATCACCATTACCATAGCATCATGGTGCTGATATGTATAAGGCTCTTCTGGTGTATCCTCTGCTGAAGTAGTCTTTTGATTCTTCACAGAGATCCCTAGTGCCTTTTTCAGTGTATAACATTCTTTAGTGAAGTGCTTTTGATTTGGGTGCAATGTGCATCTCTTGTTAAGCGCTTCCTTGAATGCTGCTGAATCGGAGTTTGATTTTAGCTCGTTGAGCTGTTGGATGATGGTTGTAGCATCCTCGACTGGTTTCCTCTTGAGAGTACTTTGGATTTCTTGAGGCTGAATCTTCCAGTTGTTTTGAGGGTATTGTTCTACTGCAGCGATCTGTAGACGTGCTTCTGAGTCATCACTTTCTTCTTCGTGCGGGGCCTCATGATCATCGAGTTGTTTGGTGATTGTAGTGGTCAACCCGAGAAGATTTTTGATTTCAACAGTTTGGTGCATGAGGGATAGCCTGAAGTGCAGTTCCATGGTGTTGGCCGCTGGAGAGTTGCAATATTTGCTTGACTGAGTGAGTCTGCTGTCGGCTATCTTGTTCCGTAGAGTAGCACGTCGCTCGGCTCTCCTCTAGTTTTTAACTACTCGACTGTTCTTCCTTTCTTGCTCTTGGGTACCGTTTAGCGCTTCTGAGAGCTCAAGGAATGCTTCCCTTTTGTAGATATTGTCTTCTTCGAAGTCTTTGAGTCCAATCATGTATATGGCATGGTCCTGAGCATGTTGTATCATGTTGTTGTTCTTGATTTGGACCCTGTCTTGATCGATATCGAAGCTTGAGATGGGTGAGCCGCAACTTTTGTTGGTTGAGTGGTTTGTTCGCCTCCAATCTGCGGTTCTTCCTTCTGGTGTCGAGGTTATGAATAGGCATTGCCTGGTCGCACCATCAGGGCCTTCGTCGTCCGAGTCCGAGTTGTAATAGAGTACTTGGGCTGCCTCCTTGTAAGAAGTGGCATGCTCTAGATCGATCCGAATTAGGATATCCACATACTGCTCTATCATTGACTCAAATTGGTAACATATGAGTCTTTGGTAAGTGGATGCCAAGTTGTGTAATCCGTAAGTGGATAGGAGGGTTGGGTGGGTACTCGAAGCACTCATCAAATTCGAGTCGGGTTCAGGGTGAATTTCTTGAGAGGAGTTCGAGAGCGATCCTAATTCGAGCACTTTCCTCTTGACGATGTCAGACAGCTGGATTCTGCCGAAATTTTCGACGAGTTCCTCCATGCTTGGCAATACCCTTCCTGACTGGAGTGAGTCGCCGTCGTTGATCTTCTTCTCGAGCTTGGTTCCAAGAGGAACGCCTTCCCGGACCATCTTGTTTTGTTTTGAAGTCATTAAATTCTCTAGGGGATTCTTGACGATCACCCCTACCTGGCACGCCAGATGTCGGTGTTTTATCGGCAGTCCTACCGAGGGGTATCCCAAGGTAGTAGAGTTTCGGTGGAGTGACAGTAGAATCAGGAACTCAACGATTACGTGACACGAGATTTATACAGGTTCGGGCCGCCAATTAGGCGTAATACCCTACGTCTTGTTGCTGATCTTGTATTACGTAGGATGAATATGAGTACAAGCTTGACATCTTGATCGATGATCAGAGAGACTAGTCGAGATTCTCTATATCCTATGGGATTGGGTTGTGTGTTCTAAGTGCGTTGTTCAACGTTGTTTTGAGAGGGGTCCCTGCCCAACCTTATAATGGTTGGCAGGGTTGCAAGAGAGGAATCCTAGTCTAATTCGAGTAGTAACCCGAACAAGACTCGCTATGCGAGTACTTTCCTTATGTCGACTAGTTTTCATAATTCGTAGAGTCCTGTGTTGCCTTGCGCCACGGTCTCTACTCATTGCCATATCCTCCTTTGGAGTATCTCCTGCGTCCGTGTGGGCCCTAGGCCTCCATGTCCGACAAGCCTAACCTAAGCTAGCCTCTAGACAACTGCACGACCCTCAGCTCTCCGTAGATCGATGTCTTTTAAGTTCCTCGGCTTCTGCTTCGAATGAATGGGTGCCAGCCAAAAGGTGAACTATTTATAGCTCTGGAAAACCCTAGGTCAAAGGGGAACGTGAGGCGGCAAAGGAAAGCCTTGGGCGGCGCGGCCAGAGGGGGCCCTGGGGCGCGCGGCCTGGGCCTTTCCTTGCCCCTCTCGTGCTCAACTTTCTCCCCACGCTTGGTGAGAGCTTCTAGAGTCTTCCTTTCGTTGCATGTGGCCCCTGGACGTCGTTCGCTTCAGGATAAAATTATATCTTGATGACTTTCCATTTGAATTGCCTTCATCCCGAAGTAACTTGATCTTATCTTCATTTGTTTAGTCCTTTAGCAATCTTGGAGGTTGGTGGGCCACATCCGGGCATGAGTGGGCTTCAGGTCCATGTTCATAGCACCTGGTCCTAGTAGGCCTGCTTCATCTGGGCTTCCGGCCTTCGTCTTTCGCTTATCCCAAATTTAGCCCATATTCGTCTCAAATTTATCATTTATCCTGCATAAACCAAAATCCTCCAAAAACACATGCATATACGAAAACGTACCGGTTATGAGGTATGATTAATAGTTTAGATATTAAATTCATGCAAATATCGAAGTTAAATAGGGGTAAAAGTGTGTCAAGTAAGAGCGCCAACACAGACCACCTTTACAGCTTTCAGCAAGTCGTGTCATCATGCATGCATGGGTGTGGAGTCACGAGAGACTACTGTTTTTTTGTCCTGACCTGCTGGGCACGACGCGGCGTTCTCATCCTAAGGTGGCCAGGATTCCCCAAAGGTTGGATTATTTTTTTCATATTTTAATCATTGGCCCGATTATACTAATCGTCTCAATGCTCGGGGAGTACTCCCTATGGAGAGCTCCTTTCAGTCGCCCTCCATATGCCCCGACTAGTCAGGTCATTTTTTTCTCGAAGTGACTCGGCACCCTTAGGAGCCCAACTCGGCCACCAGATGGCACCCAACCACACGAGCATGATCAAAATCAAATCCCCGAATTTTTTATAGCACCGCACACCCTTGTGTCGGCCTCATGATCAAGATGCTTCGACCGATCATGATGGCCTCGCCTTTGCATCAATAGTTCAACACGCGCCTTCACATTGCTTGGGGACTTGTGGGTTATGGGTACCAGGGGCCCTTCACCGACTAGGATGTCAGTCGGTCTGGGCCCACGTCTGACAAGAATGTGGGCCGACACATGGCCCGGCCAAAAGGACAGCCCAAACTTGCCGGACGAGACTACGAAGACTTATCTCGCAAGGCGTGCGGTGCGACACCCGGAACCCGCGAGATACGCGTAACCCAGCTGGCAGATCGCGCCCGGATATCTTAGAGATTATGTTGTGACCGACTCGGATTGCTTTCCTAGTTGTAGGCCGGTAGGATTAGATCTCAATCGACTTGTAACCCTTGGTCGTCCCCCTATATAAGGCGGCCTAGGTCAACCCCCCGAGGGCATTCCAATCCTCATCATTGTGACCATCCACCGACTCGCCATTGCTCAAGAGCTTTGTCAAGTTCATCAATACATGACACCACCGAACACAGGACGTAGGGTTTGTGCCTTCCGGCCGCCTGAACCTGTATAAACCTTGAGTCTCTTATGTTACCTCGAGCTCGCTAGCTCTGCGATCCCCCTTGCCACAAATCTATCACTTGGGTACCCCTAGTGGATTGCCAGATCCCAAGTCCGACAGGGACTCTACGATACAAGGGAACTAGTCGTTAAATAAGTAAAGTACTCGCGCGACGAGAGTTGTACGAGTTACTACTCGAAGTAGACTAGGATTCTACACTTTCCATCTTGTAACCCTGCTTGCCCATATATAAGGCCGGGCAGAGACCCCTCTCAAAACAAGACTAAGAGATAGAGGTTCATAGGCAATCTCACATCCTCAAGGCAAACTTATACTCGTATTCACTCTACGGGCCTGGTTGGTTGAGTGTCAAGATTTTGGCATGTCGAAGTGTTGTCAAGCCAAATATTACTCTTAGTTGGCGGCCCGAACCTGTATAAATCTCATGTCACGTAACCATCGAATTCCAGATTCTACGAACACCCCATCAAAACTCTACTACCTAGGGATACCTCTCGGTGAAATTGCTGGTAAAACACCAACAAGATGGCCCTTACTAAAAAAGAGTCTAAATAGACTTTTGAAAATGAGAAAATTGCTAGTAGTTGCCTCCTCATTCTTCTTCAGTCTAACGTGCTATACAAGTATATTCGTCCTATTCGTAGACGACTACGATCAAACGTAGTACATTGAGCACGATTGAGATCATGTGCAGTTGTAGTACTACCGTGACCACCACGTAGGCCTGACGACGGGTGCTAGGGCCCACGCATAGTAACAAATGCACCCTGCAGTCGACTGCGGAGAAACCGATCGCCATGAAGCATGGTCTGAACACATCAACGCAGCTTCACGTCGTAATCGTAACACAGTCTGAAGCGGCCGGCAAGTGTGGACTTTTCTTTGTCGCATAATACTCGACAGTTAAATTTTTGAAAGTGATAGCCTGATAGGATCTAGCTGCTTGGTCAAGGCTTGCATATTGATTAATAACAAGTCGGCTTCATCGACCGAGGAATTTTTCTGTATCCACAATCATATAGAAAGAGATAATCCGTACTGATTAAAGCATTTGTATCCACATTCTCAAGTTCCCGGCTCAACGCGCAGAGGACATGGAAGGAAACTGGAGCCGCCTTCTCAACCTTCTTCTGCTGCTACTTTCTCCCACAGCCGTGGCCGCCGGCGTTGCTGACACGCTCGGCAAGGGCGGCAACATCACCGGCGACGGGACGCTCGTGTCGGCCAACGGAACATTTACCATGGGCTTCTTCTCCCTCGGGTCATCAACCAACAAGAGGTACTACCTCGGCATCTGGTTCTCGGTGTCCCGCGACGCCGTCTGCTGGGTCGCCAACGGCCTGCGCCCTCTCCCCGACAGTAGCACCGGTGCGCTGGTGCTCAGCGACACGGGGAGCCTCCTCCTGCGAGACGGATTCGGCCAGGTCGCGTGGTCGTCCAACTCCACCGTCGCCTCCTCTTCTTCGGTGGAGGCGCAGCTCCTTGAGACCGGCAACCTGGTCGTGCGCGACAAGGGCAGCGGCAGCGTCCTTCTTTGGCAATCGTTCGATCACCCGTCGAACACCTTGCTGTCCGGCATGAAGGTGGGCAAGAACCTGTGGAACGGAGCCGAGTGGCACCTCACGTCTTGGAGTTCGGCCGACGACCCGTCGCCGGGACCCTACCGCCGGGTGCTGGACACCAGCGGCCTGCCGGACTTTGTCTTGCTGGAAGGCAACATCACCAAGTACCGCACGGGCCCCTGGAACGGCGAGTCCTTCAGCGGCGCCACGGAGGTTTTGGGGTACAAAGATCGTCTGATCACGTTGGGCGTGACGAATAGTTCAGGAGAGATATCCTACGGGTACACTGCCAAGCCCGGGGTGTGGACTCGTTTGGTGGTGATGGACACAGGCGTGGTCAATCGCTTCGTGTGGGAAAATAGCAGATGGAACAACATATTTGAAGGCCCTAGGGATCCCTGCGACGAGTTCGGCAAGTGCGGAGCGTTCGGTGTGTGTGATGTCAGTTCGGTGGCATCGTCGTTTTGCAGGTGCCTCAGGGGATTCAGCGATGCGTCGCCTTCGCCATGGAACCAAGATACCTTGGCCTGCCGGCGAAACGTGAAGCTGCAGTGCAGTAGCGATGGGGGCACGACGGATGGCTTCGTGCCGGTGAAAGGGGTGAAACTTCCTGACACGCACAACGCGTCAGTGGACATGGGCATCACGGGGGAGGAGTGCAAGGCGAGGTGCCACGCCAACTGTTCGTGTGTGGCCTACGCCGCTGCGGATATCCGGGGAGGTGGTAGCGGCTGCGTCATGTGGATGGACAACATCGTCGATCTTCGTTACGTCGACCACGGGCAGGATCTGTACCTGAGGCTGGCCAAATCTGAACTAGGTATATATGGTGACTATTAATTTCAGCTTTCCTAGAGTTTTTCAGAGCAGAATTTTGCTTTAATAAGGATGAATTTTAATAATAACGATAGGGACTACCATATGCAAGATTCAATATAATCTTATTTTCTTCAGAAAAAAGACGACTATATATGGCGGCTGCTGTTTATGATAATAACGATAGGGACTTCCTAATTGCTTATGATATTACAATGCAGACAAAGACTTCCCTCTGGCGGCTGTTGTTGCACCAGTAGCTTCCATTGTTGCTGCACTTGCCCTGTTCCTACTGATTTGGTGGAGGAGAACCAAAACCAAACACAACGCCTCAGGTATGTGTGTACCATTAAATCATGCAGAGACAGGAGAATAGTTATTGGGACTACTGACCGTTGAATTAAAATCAAACAGTTTTGCAATTCATCTACAATAGAAAAAGTGAAAGAAAATTGGAATATTTGTATCTATCTATTTAGACCATTTTATTTAATAGTTGGAACATTTTTTCCCTTAGACTAGGAACATTGCAAGTCCAACAGATTTTTGCTACAAAACTTGTCACCCCTGATTTTTTTAAGAGCATTTTGTTTCTTTGTCTATAACATTTTATTTTCAAATATTTTTTCTTAGGCTGGAACATTGCAAACCTAGCAGATTTTTGCCAAGAAATATGTGGACATAATCATTTCCATTTTCTAGAACAAAAACCCAACGCTTGAGAGCATATGTATCCATTGGCTGGATGGTGCAAAAACCAGAGATGTTATTGCTCCATTATCTGAGCAAACTTCATTTTGAACCTTGCATTAGTACATGTTATGCACTTTGAACTATTTTTAAGTAACAATATAAATGTCCCTTTGAACCTTGTAGTTTACACTAATATTTAAGTTTGCACCATGGTTATTGGAACCACACTGAGTCTGCTCGCGTACTGCAGATAACCCTTGGAGCCCAACTGTGGGAGATCGCTCTTTCGATCTGCCTACTGTAAAGATGGCGACGGGGGATTTCTCCCAGAGCCATGTGATTGGTGAAGGTGGATTCGCTGTAGTGTACAAGGTACTCCGTACTTCACATATGACTTTATTTAATTACTCCTGCAAAGTAGCATCAGAAATAAATGTAACGTTGCCCACTGTTCGTCCTCATTGTAATGCTGATAACCCCTACCTCTAGGGCGAATTACCTGACGGGCGAAAGGTTGCGGTAAAGCGGCTGAAGCAGTCAGCTCTCACTGAAAAAGGCAAGAGGGATTTTGCAAGGGAGGTGGACGTGATGGCCAATGTCAGGCATGGCAACCTTCTCCGCCTCCTTGCCTATTGCAACGAAGATGGTGAGCGCATACTGATTTATGCCTTCATGCCCAACAAGAGTTTGGACCTCTACATATTTGGTAACTCCTATATCTGTACCTTTAATTTGCATATGTATAGCTTAGAGGTACATATGCAAATCCTGCATCCTCATATGCAATGTGTTATTTATAAGCTTGTATCTTTAACTGACAGGCGAACCTAGCGACCGCGCTAGGCTGGACTGGAGACTGAGGTTGGATATAGTCCATGGCGTCGCACACGGTGTCGCATATCTTCACCAGGGATCAGAGGAGTGTGTCGTCCACAGAGATCTCAAGCCTTCGAATGTACTACTAGATGATAACTGGAAACCAAAGATAGCTGACTTCAACACGGCGAAGTTATTCATCAAAGACCAGCCAGATCAATCTGATTTGACTATTGTTGTTTCACCGTAAGTATCTTCACATTCTCCGACTAGCTTAAATTGTGCTCTTTTAAATTATTTTGGTGGTGCATTCTACAAGTAATTGTTTATTCCTTGAGAGGTGCTGAAACCAACATGGCCCCATTAGCCATGTTATTGTGATTTTGGTGATTGAATGACAACATAGCCATTGAGACTAATAGTTTGTCAAGCATGTGATTTGTAAGTTTTTAGGTCCCAAGGATAAATTCCAAGTTATGGTATTCTCACCCAAATGGCAATTTCTTGTAAAAGAATAGAATTTGGCTAAGGACTCAAAGGTGGTTTGAATTGGATGAGTCTCAGCTAGGCGTAGGCGATCACATCAGATCAAGCCTAGGATAACATGGATCGGATAAATAGGTCAACACAAGTTTGCATGGGATGTAGGAAGTGAAGACATTGGTGATCAGAAGATCCGATTGATGTCGTTTTATACGGATCAGACTTTACCCCGATCATCCATGGGGTGCGAGTCATAAAGGATCGAAAGATCCGATCGATTGTGGATCAGAGTTTTGATTGGATGATTAAAATAAAATATCGAGTTGGACAGAACGTCCAGAGAAGGTGTGTGGCGCGACAAAGATCAAGTTATATGGACCGAAACATCTGATCAGGGATCGGATGATCGATCGGAGTATCTATGGCGGAACCGACCAATTTAAACTGGATCAAGTGCGCCTAATCACTGACGCAACAATAATTAAATGTAACACACTTGAAATAGTGTAAATCCGGTAGTTCGTCGAGTGTTTCAGAGAACACCCGAAACATCGACTCAACCAAACATTCAGGATTTACCTCCAGGAGAAGGCATCAACAGATCTTACATTTTCACATAAATAGCTTATAGAGGTACGAGTTATTACAAACCATATGAAACAAGTTTAAAGTGCAAGTCAAACCATTCTAAGAAGTTTTCGAACCAAAATAGTATTAACTAAACAGTAACTTGGGCTCACTTTAAGAACACACAAAACTCAGAATGTGTTCCTGGTCTTCGAGTCCTCCTCTCCACCTGGTTGTGGCAGAACTTCTGCAGCAAGGGCAAGAAACCCTGAGTACGAAGGTACTCACCAAGACTGACCCGACTAACCAGTATAAGATAGATGACACCAGGGGCATGCATGGCCTTTTAGTGGACCGGCTATTTTGGCTCTAGCAAAAGAAGCTTATTAACAATAGGTCCTATGCTTTTCATATTTTAGCATCAACTGGTATTTACCTACTTCAGCTAGGTGTGCAAAGAGTTTTTAGAAAACACTTGACTAAGCATCATACAACAAGTTTATATCCCGGAAAGCATCATCATTGAAATAAATTACGCTACAATGCTTAAGCAAGACGATCAAGCATAATTCATAACCGACAATTGTGGTGATCCGGACCGATTTGCATCATGTAGGGGATACTAACCACACTTCACGCACAAATTATACCAACTGTACGCGATAGCAGGTTATGTGAACCATTCAACGACCAGATTTATACCTGCCCAAACCCGGGTTCACACCCCCACTTGGGACCTTGTATCCGGTCCGATCCCCATGTGAGTTGTGTGGCTATGTCCCCGCCTTCTTCTGCTCGCAGGTTGGGCAGTGCATATTTTCAATTGAAGAAATGTTTGCACAACAAGTTTACTAGTTCCATATGGATGATCTTTTTAAACAAGTTTCTAAGATGTCCTTAAAACAAGGATGATCATGCATTAAGATAGGCGGTTCAGGCACCTTCTAGACTTAATGCACATAAGATAGTAAAAACAATAGTTTGGACACATTTAATAACTATTTCAAAAGTAAAGAGATTAGATGATTTAGGCATGCCTTGAGCAGCAAAGTTAGAGTTAGCTTCTTGCGGCGATTGCTTCGGGCTCTAGAGTAATGACGATCACCTCCTTGTACAACTGGGGTTCATCGGAGGCAATGACACAAACTCGACTTCCGGAGCTGCAGATCTATAACGATATGATCCAGGGGTTAGGGTTAAATGATGCAAAAGGTTTTATAAACTAATGGAGCTCCAATGTGGATTAGGGGTGGCATTTGCCTACCGATACCATGGGATGAATCGTCATGTCAAGTTTGCATTCCCTAACGCTCATCTTTACGTTTCCACATTTCATACTTGCAACTTGAGTGCCTTTAGTTTCATACAGTAGTATTTTGTTAGGATTGACTCTAGGTTCCAAAAGTCTTTAGGATAGGGTGCAAACACTAGAATAAACCTTAGTTGCATATCTATATAGAATGTTCTAGGTTGTATCTTATGAAAAATAGATATTGTCATAGGTTAAGGTTTTAGAAGAGCCTAATTCACCCCTCCCCTCTTAGGCTATACGAGCACCAATTATCCCTTAAGATGCATTATTTTTTCTTCAAAGAATCATATTTAGGAGTGCATGATTTCTCTTTCTTGTCCACTGCTTGGATGACTTGATTTATCTTTTTATTGATATTACTAACTAGTTAACCACCAACTACCAAGGGGATATGCATCTCCGGAGTATTTGCAAGGTGAGATGACACTGAAGTGTGACGTGTACAGTTTCGGTGTTATCCTGCTAGAAACCCTTAGCGGGCAAAGGAATGGCCCCACAAAGGGAGTTATTTTAAATGTAAGTGCATCCGGATAATTTTGTCATTGGGGCATTGTGATGAGAAATCAAAGGCCTTGTGCAATTGTAAGTAAGCTACTGATCCTGGTGCAGGCACGGGAGTTCTGGCAGCAGGATAGGGCGTTGGCCCTTCTCGATCAAACGGTTCCTCTTCCTGTGTCTCCGCCTGATTCTGAGATAAGCTCTGAGCTAGAGAGGTACATCAAGATTGGGCTCCTCTGCGTGCAGGAAGCACCGGAAAACAGGCCAGACATGTCCGCCGTTGTCGCCACGCTCACCACCCGGAACTCAGACATCAACCTGCTGCTGCCCGCTGCACATCAGAACGAGGACGCTGACACATCTACATGAGATGTGGAAGATCTCCTGAGGCCGCAATCAGGAAACTGATATTGCTTCCATCTCCATTCAGCTTTTTTTTTTTGGTGTCACAGTTTATCCCAAAACCTGTTATGTGTTGTCTAATAATGCTGTGTTAAGCATACTGCTAGCAAAAATACAAGAGAAGAAACATTCTTATTGCCAATTTAGTTTGATTGATATATTGCAAAAACAAACTGCCGTACATGTGCTCGGCAGACTGCCTATTTTTGTCAAATGCAGATATGACGTTTAAGGCAAGCTATTTAGTTTAAAAATAAACTGATTTATAATTTGTTTGTCCTAAGCGTCATAAATTATATTCGACAGATTTTTATGCTAGCTGACTCAAACTCGGCCGGTCTGTTGTTGATGACTCAGGATGCTGATGGGCTTCATTTCACCGGCGCAGTTGGCTGGCTACTGCACAAATTCTTGTTGGGCCTCTTTCATCTTACATTCACTGGTCATAACAGTCAACTGCTGTCCACAACAGCCTTCCTACTCGTTCCTTCATTTGCTACAGTTTGAGAGGAGGTGAAAAGCAGGCGACCCTTCCAGCATCGATTTCCTCTTCTGGCAGTTGAATCGGTGCCAGAGAGGACGGGAACGAGGATTGAGGTGGCTATGGTATATATTCCTATCTAGTATAGGTAATTTAGGTTCAGGACGTCGCGATTACACGGTAGAGGTGGCATTGTACCCATGGAATAAATGCCTGCAGCTCCTTCCCAGCCTTGCTAGTGACTGCTCCTGTACCAATGATGAGTTGTGGTGGTGCGTACCCACCAGATCAAGGGATCTAGGGTTTGCTTCTCATCACGTCGGGTTTTCCTCTCCCTTCCTCGATTCCGTCGGCGTCGGCTTAGCAGGCTCTTCCGACGGAAGCCTTGGGAGGTATGCCTGCCAACTCGCTGCGAAATCGGATTGGATTATATCTACTACCTTTTTGGGTGGTTTTGTTCCCCTCTGGGTTGTATCGTCGTCTGGCGAACTGGGGTTGCTGGTGCTTCTTGAGGTGCCAGATTTCTTGATTCACGGCGATGTGTTGGCCGTTGGTCATTTCCTGTCAGGGCGTTCAACGATTATGGAGCATACGTTGTGTTCTATGTGCACTTGGAGGCAATCAAAACTTATGAAGTTCCATCGTTGGTATGGAGGTCAGCTTCAAGCTTCCTACGGCTCCTATTGCCGGTGATAAGGACGGCTGGGAGGATCTTGTAAGGATGGGATTGTAAACTTTTTTCTTCAAGGGTGTCTTTGTAAGAACTGCAATGTAATTTTCATGTGAAATATAAACCCGGTTTCATAAAGAAAAATCAACAGCTCTATCTTAGGTGTTTGTATACGGGTAGATTTGTGAAATCTACTACACAAATACAGAATGAAAACAAGGCTGCCTGTAAAGTACGAACGCTAGCATACTCCCTCTGTCCCAAAAAAAAACAAGCCGTTGTGTGATTCAAATTTTGTCCCATAAAACAAGTCGTTTTACCCGATTTGGTAGGTTTGCATATGCATACAGGCATGCAACAGTCGGTTAGCACCAAATCTGGCTAAAAGATAGAGGCAACCAAGGTCATTTTACATTTTGTTAATCTGTCCTAAAACATCTACAATGACTTGTTTTTTGGGACGGAGGGAGTAGCATGCATGTGCTTCTCCCCTTAAGAACAGGACCTCAGTATACTTAAGTTACTTAAGTATGCCGCTTCGCCTGCTAAAAAAATATAAATCATGCTACTTGACTAGTATGTCAATGCAATTTGGAAATTGTTACAGCCTTCCAGGTACATCAATAATTTTGTTTGCGCTAATTTGTTGGAAATTGTTACAGCCTTCCATGTACTAATAAGATGCTACTGTTTTCCCTTTTCACTTATGATAAAGAGAAAAAAACAATTCTTATCGTGAGCTTCGTTTGACTAATCGGTCACAAGCAATGCCAGATCGTTCAGTTCACTTTTCTATGTCAATTGTTGACTGCATCGGCCTTATTTGAAATTGAGCACCATTTGTTGGTTGCATCTGTCTCTCTTCTCTTATTCTTTCTCTCACTTAAAATTCATTCCATCTGCTTTATGTAATTAGGACTTGAACTTAGTGTTGAATGAAAATGGAATGAGAACTGATGATTGATTATTGTGTTGTGTGTTACATATATATACAAGTCCAAGGGGTGCCCCCAAAGTGTGCCTTTCTATGAAAGGGTGTCTCTCTAGAAGAGGTGTCTATACAAAAGGGTGTCTCTTCCTAAAAGGTGTCTATTGATCACTACTAATCCTAATTAATCCAAACACTCCCCCTTGACCAATTGAATTCTTGTGGGCACCATTGTTTGTTCATCAGTTATTGCTTGAAGCTTTGGGAAACCCTGTGGAAAAAAACCAAAGTAGATAGATATACCAAGCAAAACTCCTCAAAACCCAGTGGGAAAAACTTGAGGAGAAACCTAATTGTATGTATATATGCCATCAAAAACTCCTTTAAAACCCGGTGGGAAAATGAGGAGAAAATAATATGGCATATGTGATTATTGTCTCATTGTAAACTTATATGAGAAAAACCTTGAGAGGAAAAACTTAAAATAAAGTTTTGAGATCAACACTATGATCTGTGGATCATATTTGAATAATCTCCTCTAAAACCCAATGGAAAAAAATATGAGGAGAAATGATATGTCTTTGATATCTTCTTAAAAACTCTTGTAGAGAAAATAGAAGATATGACATATAATATGTCTTGATATCACCTCTAAAAACCCTGGTGGGGAAAATAGGTAATATGACATATAGTCTTGTATTGATATTGCCTCATTAAAACCTTATGAGAAACCATATGAGGAAAAACTCATATAGGAAAAAGAGTGCAATATGATGTTTGAATACGTTTAAAATTTTGGGAGAGTCTCCCCCTGAACCTTGCAAAGTTGCCATTTACTATTATCGGTAGATAAGGACTTTCTGTGAGGTTCTCACATATTTGATTTGCAAGATGTTTATTTCTCAATGTGTAACAAATGAGAACAAACATGTTGAGCAATACTCTAGTTGATATTGCTCTATTAAACCTATTATATCAATACAATACCAAGCGTATCTTGAGAGATAGTTGTTCATGATTCAATAGAATCAACTTAATCATTCTATATAGTGACACACATAAGTGGTGTTTTAGAATGATAGATGGATGTAGTTGTTAGAATCTATTGACTCCCATTAGAACTATACCATCATGATATCAGTTTGTGTTCTAACAATATGGGGATTATTAGCTAGTAACTTAGAATCACTATGGTTATATCTTGATTGAATAAATCAAGATGTTTGGTGCCATAATATATCTATTGATATCCAGTTTGACTCCTGCCAAATGGCTTGAAGGAGTTGCACATTTTAAGCTATAGTAAGTTATCTGCAAATACAATATTTGGCCTTCTGCAATTTGCAAGATATGAGCGCTTTTATGGCACTGTAGTTTTTATCCCAGGGTCCAGATGGTAATTTATCCATCTTTAGGGATTGAACGACCATAAGTGATGATGGATATGATTATCCAATATTATTTTGATACTGATGAACAATATCTAAAAACTGATATATGTGCTTAAGTTGTAAACTTAAGCATATTTTGGTTTTAACCAAATATTCATCTCAAATTCCGTCTTAAAATGATTGCTTGTTTGTATTGTGTGTCGAGATGATCAAAAAATCCAGTTTGGATTATTTTGAACACGCATATGAAATCATAGTAATTGGAGTAATTCTTCTGTGGAAGATACTCCCTTAGTCAATTGTACCACAATCAACTTGACTTCTTCAAGTCATACAATGACCTGAGTTGAACATAATGTATGTTGCAATTTCAATTCAGAACATAGTCTACTGATGACTTTATATGTCTGAACTAATCTAATTTATTTAGTCTGCCAATGGTTGAATGTTGGAACATAATTTTTCACATATACCATGAAAGGTATGTCTCGGTTTCTTCATGAAACCATATGCTACAAGCTCTTGTTGTTTCACCACCTTGCTTTCATAAAGAATGCAATATGAGAAGAAGATATTACTGTGGTAAATACTTCTCACTATTGAACAAGAGCAATTCTCCTTAATTGCCACCTTTAATTTGACCCAATTTAAGTGTGGAGACACTCTGCCTAGGACTTTTGGTCTGGATCCAGTTCAAGGTGTATGGCAATCTTGAGAAGGAGTATATATCGACAATTTGTAGTCTTTGTATGATTGATTCAATGGAATCAATATACCATGTGAAAATAATAACCTTTTAGAACTCCATGTCATTTCACACAACAATGGAATTAGGTTGTTCTAATGACCTAGTGTCTAAACTTATGTGCACTTATGCTGGGCTTTAGAATGCTAACAATCATAGGCTTTTGGATTTGAATATCCATGAAGTGTCAATCAACATATATGATGTTTTTTTTTTTTGCATTTACTATGTTGGAGGACGTCTCCCCCTGTTCCGCGGATGCTTGTAATAAGCTATATCCCAAATGACCATACTTCTACCCCTCTTATTTTGATTTGGGAGTTGAGTGATTTTATTTGGTACCTTCACTCTTTCTGGTACATTTATCCATAGAATTGGATATGATGATACTTTGGTTAGCAAATGCATCTGGCAGGCTATTTGTAATGTATTACAAATAAAATATTATGAACTAAGGTTCAGATATTCTTTCGTACGTGGGTGTGAGGACTCAATGTGATAAACATTCTGATTCCTGGCATTCTATTTTGTGGTATTAATCTCCCCCTAATGCCTAGAATCGTCCTCAAAATATGATCAACATATGAGCATGTATACAAATCCTCATAGAAGACCTTAGGTATTATCTGAATGACGGATAATAATACCCTCTGTTGGCCCCTAATGCTCATAGATGTATGTTGAGGTGGCGATATTGGTATATGCAAAACATAACCAACATGCAACGGGAAATATATGATTGAGGTCAAATTTCCACGTACATACTGCAACGGAGGGAGTCGTATGATTGCAGTTGAATGAATTTGAATTAATTATGCGGTGTGTAAATCCGCATTGTACCAACTAGATATTGGTAAATTTCAATTCTTTGTTGGTCATGCAAATGAATTCTCAATAAGAGATTTTTAGTTAACCCAAAATGGATGATACTTAGTGCTATAGTTCCCAAAACCAAATAACTCCAAACGAATGGATTTGATCATGTATCCAGGATAAGTTGCTTCAAATTCAAAATTTGATCAATAAATTTGGTAAAATTGTGATACCTCCTTTATCAAATGCATCAATTAGCATTTTAAAGCACTTAAATGGTCTATTTAGTTGGCCAAATAGAGCCATATGCTTGTCTTGAATGTGTTCAAGAACTTGAGTGGCTCACATATGAAATTTTAAGGTAAGAGTGCCTTAAAATTAATTCTCTTGTGGCACATGCAGTGCACATAAAACTGAGAATTCAGAGAATGTAAGCTATGACTAATAGAATTGTTAATAATTTTTCTCATCATCCCAATTCCTGGGTGTCCAAGTCGATCATGCCAATTTTGGAATGCATCGATATTTTGAAAAATTATCTTATAAGTAGAATACTCTTATAGGATTTATGCAAGTAAAGTACAATCCAGATTGGAGTGAAGAAAATTTTTCACAAATTTTCTTGTCAAATCCCATAAGTTTAGTTAGAAGAAAGAATGTTTCTTTATTATCTTCATGTGTTTCAACATGAAGACCATTCTTACGGATACCTCTATTACTCAAAAGGGTACGAGTCAAATCAGGATACAATAAGGCATCCTCAAGTAAAATTTGTGTACCCATAGGGAGAGTAATAATGGCTTGGCCTAAGCCAGCTATTATTGCATCTTGACCAGCAATGGTCATAATATTTTCTTCCTTTTTCTTAAGGTTTTGTAAATATTTCATCTCCCGAAGAATAGAGTTTGTGGGTGCAAAAGTCCACGCTTTGGATCAAGTCCACGGGGCATAATTCTCTTCTATTTAAATTAAGTTCCTCGAATTCTTTAGTAGCCCTAATTCTACATGATAAATCATGTACTAATTAATTTACCTTATGGTAAATTAAGGATCAATATGGTAAAAATTGCAACGCCTATATAAAAGTGAAATTTTAATTTATATCTTATCATAGTTTTGGAGTATGGTAGGTAATCACATAAATGTGAAGACCAAATAACAAATCATAAATGTTGAGAAACACAAATTCGATAATCTCTATGTTAAAACAAAGAGTAGATCGTATGGTAGGCAAAATCATTGCAGCCTAAGCACGGTCTCTGGGCAGAATAATTCATAAGTGAATTAGATGCAGCCAATCCTTAGAACTCTACCACTTTGTGTACTGATCAACAATAATATGATGAAAATGGTAATTATCACAAGGATGTATACCATTTATTATAATCCAAAACCTTATTTTGATTAAAAACACAGTGTAGGTAATCATCGAGTTTCCAGTAAAACAAGATGTAGACCTCTCAGTAATAGGTGATGAATCACTGCTAAGACCCGGTCTCTGGGCAGAATAATTCGAACATGAATTAACGCAGCCAGTGCCTTAGACTCCATTTTTTTGTGTTATTAATCAAAATAAACAAGATATAATATATTGCAATTTTGATTATGAAGCCGATGATAACCAAACAAAATCTTTTTCTGTATGATAACCCGGTTTAATGAACTTGTGGTGATGTCAAGAATTAAAGGTTTGATTAAATCAACAGAACAATCGATATAAAAATGGTTTGATTAAATCAACAGGACAATCGATATTCGGTTGCAATGTACATATATTAAAATCAAACCACACAGATATATACAATGGCGATCATAATTGGGGCATAACAACATAAGGAGATGTTCTTGCGGAATAAAAGGCTAATTAGAAGACTAATTAATTCTAGTATTGTTGAAAGAAAATAAAGAAATGACTATTATTTCTAGGGGAATCAGAAGCAAAAGAGGCCCAAGACGCAGCAGATAGGAGGCCTATCACGGCTTGTTCCGACGGACTCTCGCCGGAGCCGCCGATCCTACGCACGCAGACTCAACACGAGAACACCTGGACTCCGTGATTTTTGTGCAGCATAGAACTGACCGCGTTTTCTGATTGACTTCAACTATAAATAGCGATTACAAAGCAAAGCCGTTAGGCCACTACGCCCGATCCGCGCGCCATGCCTCTCCACGATCCGCGCCATCCCACAGATCAAAGCATGCCGCGCGACTCGGGCGGACGACGCGTTCAGGCGCTGCACAAGTGCACGCACCGAACCCACTACCATCACGAGCACAGGCGCCCGTGACAACCTTATTTGTGTACAAACCAAAAACAATGAAAGAACAACTAAGCTGCAGCACCTAGATTACATAACAATCTCCTCCTAATTCTGGTGCTGCGGCAACTTACTAACTCCGATGCGCTGGCGAAGGTCCTGGAACCTTGTCTTTCCCAACGACTTGGTGAATATATCCGCGAGCTGGTCTGCAGTACCCACGAACTCCAGAACATGTCTCCTGTCTCGACACACCTCCTGATGAAATGAAATTTCGTGTCGATATGCTTGCTCCTGTCATGAAGCACAGGGTTCTTGCTCAACGAAATTGCAGCCATGTTTCCATTTTGATTCTTGGCGAGGGGATTTCAATATCCATCACATCTCTGATCAGTCTCCTGAGCCAAACAGCCTGACAAGCAGCTCCAGCCCCAGCTATATACTCAGCTTCACATGATGACAGAGCTATCACCTTCTGTTTTGTGAAAACCAAGTCACTGGATTTCCTCCCAGGAAAAAGATCATGCCTGAAGTGCTGCTTCGATCATCTATGTCACCCGCCAGATCACTATCACTGTACCCCAGGAGATCGAGTTTCTGCATTGTTGCTCTTGTAACATAGACCATACTCGATCGTCCCTGCAACATACCTTAGTAAGTGCTTCATAGCTGCCATGTGTTCTTGCCTTGGCTCCTCCATGAACCTGCTCAAGTATCCAACTCCAAATGACAGGTCTGGTCTTGTATGAATCAAGTACCTCAGACTGCCAATCAAGCTCCTGTACAGCGTTGCATCAACTGTTGGTGTAGTGCTGCCTTTGATAGTTTCAGTCTTGTCTCCATCGGTGCAGCACAGGCATTACAATTTCCCATCCCTGCCTTCTCCAACAGCTTCTTTGCATATGAACTTTGACGCAGCTCAATCTTCCCTTGCTTCTGTTTAACTTCAATTCCCAGATAATAGGACAGGCTTCCCAAGTCACTCATCTTGAACAATGTCCTCATTTCACCCTTGAAAACACTGATCTCTTCAGGGTCAGCCCCAGTAATAATGAGATCATCAACATATATCCCCACGACCAGCCTTGTCTTGTTGGCACCCTCGAGTGTATAGACCATGCTCACATTCACTCCTCCTAAAGCCAATATTCTCAAGACTGGAGTCCAGTTTGGCATTCCATGCCCTTGGAGCCTGTTTTAAGCCATACAACGCCTTGTGCAACTTCAGGACCTTCCCTTCATGTCCAGTTGCAGAGAAAGCTGGAGGCTGTGTGACATAAACCTCCTCAGTGAGCACACCATTCAGGAATGCGGATTTACATCCATATGATGAACTGCCCACCCTTGATGTGCTGCTGCTGCAAGTATAACTCTCACAGACTCCATCCTAGCGACTGGTGCAAATACTTCATCATAGTCAATACCTTGACGCTGAACATATCCCTTTGCAACTAGCCGGGCTTTGTGCTTCACCACCTCGCCATGCTCATTTTGTTTGAGCTTGAAAACCCATTTTAGCCCAATTGCTCGATGTCCCTTTGGCAGCTCTACCAGTGACCAGGTCCCATTCTCCTCGATGGATGCCATCTCCTCCAGCATTGCCAACCTCCACTCCTTGATCCCCTTTGCCTCCTCTGCAGATGTCGGTTCCTCACCGACTGCCACCAGTAACTCCTGTAGCTCAGGCCGGGAGGCAAAACCCTGTCGGTTCAAGCGTTTCCCAGTATGTTCTCCACGGTCCTGAAGCGCAAAGGGGCATCATCATCATGATCTGCGTCAAGCTCGAACCACCTCTGGGGGAGAGGCGAACTCCATCGCCCGTGGCGTCACCCCATGGATTGGGTGTTCCGGATGTCGGCGTAGCAGCAGAGCCTGGTGCCAAGCGGTGAGCGGCATTGGGGGTTGTAGGTGTGCGGGGCTCAGACCCGCACGTGGGCGTCGCTCCGCTGCTTGCCGAGGTCGTCGTGGGCGGTGGTTGAGTAGCAGTGGCGCCGCTCCCCTTGTTCGTCTCCGGTATTCCCAGGGCCGCCCGCCCCAGGATCAAGGGCGGTCCACTCGAACACGAACGGTTCGAGGTCGTCGTCGGGGCCAGCTCCCTTCTCTGCTCCCCATCCCAGGCACGGTGTTCCTCGAACACGGCGTCCCTCGAGATTAGTACGCGGCGTGTGACCGGGTTGTAGAACCGGTACGCCTTCGATCCGCGTTCGTAACCCACGAACACGGCCGGCAACGCTTCTGTCATCGAGCTTGGCGAGGTGTGTGCCGGCGTTCTTGACGTGCGCGACGCAGCCAAAAGTACGGGAAGAAATGTACTGGAGGTTTTGTACCGAACCATACCTCATATGGTGTCTTTCCCACGACGCTCTGTGTCGGTGCTCTGTTCAGGATGACACGCCGTTGTCACGGCCATCACCCCAGAACCAGCCTGGCATCGACATCGCCTTCATCATACTGCGTGCCATTCCCATCACCGTCTGGTTTCCTTCTCTCGACCACCCCGTTCTGCTGGGGCGTGTAGGGTGCGGTGAGGTGGCGCTGGACCCCCTGCTCGGCGCAGTAGTCGCTGAACGCGCGCGCGGTGAACTCCCCGCCGCTGTCAGTCGTAGGGTGCCCAGCCTCCTCCCAGCTTCCGCCTTCGCTCGCCTCTGGAATGCCACGATCTCCGTCGCGGCTTGATCCTTCGCCTTCAGGAGCACCAGCCACATGAAACGACTGAGATCGTCGACGAGCAGCAAGAACATTTTG